>CAJVPJ010000018.1:0-72470 GCA_910592205.1 Paraglomus occultum
TTACTTGTGATAATACGGGACGACAGAATAAAAATAAGGCATCACTATTTGATTTTACTTGTATTTGGTAATTTGCGGTCATTACAAAGATACAGAATTAAATTTTATGGTACCGGGGACATACTAAATTCAAATGATAGTAGCTTCGGACTTATTAAAAAGCTCTATATAAAGACAACAGTAGATTGCGTTGGTCATATTGTTGAGGTTGTAAAAAAATCAAGTACAGCCGAATTAAAGCCCAGCGTTATGACAACGGAAAAGGTTTTCAATAATTAGATTTTAATTTTGTATTGGAAATTTTTTTGAGTGGGTTACAAAAATATCAGCATTTTGTATTCGAAGTAGCCAAACCTGGAATTGCCAAAACCCAGCTGGTTGCTAATGGTTTGTACACTGAATTTAATTTATTGAAACCAGAAAAGCAAGTGTTTCTGAAATTATCGAAGAAATCAATCTTTTTCCGTCCTAATTTTAACTTCGCCTCCTTTGGATTACAAAAGACAAGAATATCCTTTATCATAATATTCGCCCATTGTTAGAGATAACCCAAACCAATCTATACTGATAACGAATAAAAATATTTCATTCAACTGCAATGTTTGTTTCTATTAAATTTTTTATATTTAATATTAAAATTAATATAATATTAATATAGGAATTGAAATTATGGCATTCAATAAAAATGATAGAAATACAATAGACGACGCTAAAGAATACTCAAATTATCACGGGAGAGCTCTTCAACCAGAAGAAAAGTCTATCTTTGATAGCACCCCTTTAAAGACTAATGGCACTTTGGATAAAGCGTTATTACAGGATACATCACAGTAAATACTTGAAGAGAAGCCAGAGAAAACATAAAAACTGAAAAAATAAATTAAGCCATAATTTATTGGCTTCCATCTTAACCGAGCAAAAAGGCTGAATCTATTCCTTATCAAGCAGTTAATTAAATTGGTAATAGCCAGCAGTCAATTGATAAAGTTATTACCCAATTTGAGGATATCTTATTCAGTGAATCTGATCCTGAATTTGATCAGATAAACAATTGCCTCAGTAAGAGCAATAAACTATGATAAATATGTCCACAATTACCTGACATAGTTATCAACAAGCCTTTTAATACTACTTTTCTCCCCAATTTTTGTGAGATGCAAGATTAATAATAATAATTATAATAATATAATAATAATAATAGTTTGTCTTATTTTGTACACAATGCGCTTTTTTATTTGCAAACCGCCGTTTAAACACGTGATATACTATTGATCTTTATAGTCATTGGTGCTACGTAACCTTAGAATTTATGCATTTAACAATAATGAATAAAAAATTTTTTATGTCAATAAAGCACTTTCTACTATTACTATGTTACTCAATTAAACCGTTTAAAACGCGCAGTTATTGAGTAATTTGCAGTAAAAGTATACAACAATTAATAAAAATGAGATCAAATGTAAATTATTCAGCGAGTAATAACGAAAATATTCTGAAATTTGGCCCAAATAGACTATTATTAATTGTAATTAAACTATTAAGTATTTATTTTCCATTAATATAAAAATAAAAATTTTACTAAAAACATAAATTCACGTTCTTGACGTGACAATATATGTGGCTAATTCATCTATTGAAGCATTCCCACCAGAATGTGCGAATTAGTTACTTAGTATTAGGATTTCAGCACAAATTGCGTCGAATCATAATTGACAAATTTTCGCGTTCATTCACTGCTCTCGGAATTACGTTCTTTCAGACTCTACTTCATAACCAGAAACAATTCGCAAGAAGCCCAAAATCAAATTAATACAGAGATGACCTCCACACTCAAAAAAGTAACTCTGATCTATCTGAGACTGTGAAGCATCTTGGGTATGATATTCGTGAAGTTCGAGATGAGGTCGCAAGAAGTAGCAATGCGGGATCTGGCGCGTCTCAAACTTATACTAGCAACATTCCGAATAGTGGATAAATTATTCAAAGAGAAAAAACGTGTCGAAAAGCGGCCCATGACAAGGCTGTATCTGAGGAAATTCGTGAGATCGTAATTAAGCATAAGAAAGGCGTAGCAATCAGTAACGCCACAATTAGAGCGCACGACTAAAAACTCGAAAGATTCACTTGATTCATTAAAATAGATTTATTGCAATTGCAGAATATAGAACGTGCACTTATCTCGTAAGTCCCATCATGGGCTGAGCATTTTAGAGAAAACTTGCATTTGGAGAGGTTGCATTTAGGGGAGTTCACTGTAACGGGAACAGTATTCTCCACACACACGTTAAATACAACATTAATTAATCGATGATAAATATTGCTTACTTGCCAAGTTTACTTAGAGTCCCTTGTATATATATTTCGACAACACAGTACTCGTATTCTCATAGAAAAAGTGATTTGTTCTCGACAAAAGCATAGCAGACAATTTTCAATGTTAAGAGTAGACATATTCAAAATGAAGATTGCTCTACATAACGAGTTGTTGCGTCGTCTAAAGTAGATATGCTTAATGACAGCTGTAACCTTTTTTACGCGGATTTGCTTGAAAACATAACTGGAAATTTGTTCGAAATTTAATGCATGACATTATGTTGGGTCTTCTACTAGCTGATGCAGATGTACCAGCTTTACTAGCGGAAAAGTCAAAGCGTCGCGGTTTCCTATTGAACGTCACTTTTGATACTTTCTAGTGTACAGTAGATATTGCTTTGATATCCTCTACATCAGTCGTTATGCTGGCTATAACAATTAGATAATCAATCAAGAAAGCTAAAGTTTATGTTAACCTTCTGATCACTTTTGCTAATTTATTTGGCAAAACCTATGGTTGGGATAATACTAAAGTTTTATGTTGTCTCGAACATTCTCTGCGTACATCAATTGCTAATCACTTTTCAGTTTTCAGTAATCCCACACGTTATTGCCATTTACCTTCGGCACGGTATCCGCAATGACTTCCAACAACCAGAAGACATTAGGTACTATTTGATGTTGCATATTAACATCCCCGACTTTATTATCACGATTTATCATGGCCATTATATCTCCCAACACAATAAAAGTGATTTGCCCAGTCTGTAACAAACCCATACAAGAGACTTGGATAAACCAACATCTTGACAGCAACTGCGAGACACTTGCCCCAAATGCCTCGTTCAAAAAAGAGGCGTCTGGCAAGAGCAAAAATGAGGACGCCGGTGTAAGTAACAACAGATTCCCGTTATACTAGTTTTGCTCCTACAGCGTGTTAGTCGGTGGACACATACTCTTCTTCGCACGTTTATTTACTTAATGGACTCTGTCTTTCTCAACCCTTTAATATTATACCTACGCGTCAATTAGTTTAATTTCTTTACGCTCAAAACGCTTAAACGCAAAAACGCGTCAGAGTCACTTGGCGAAGGAAATATAATCGAAATTAATGAAAAATCAAACAAGAAAAACAGCGAGTCAAAAAATGTACTCGTAACGAAATCACCAAAACGGTTGAAGCAGGACAAGTTGGGAGCCTTGACGCCTCTTGCCGCGAGAGGTATGTAATAATTGCAGACAAAAGATTCACTTGATGAGGACAATAATAGTAAATTGAGTGCTTCCAAGTTCGACCGACGACTCTTGACGACTTTATTGGACAAGAACAACTGATTGGCCCGCAAGGAATATTGCGTACGCTTATGGAACAAGATAAAATACCGTATGTGTTTATTACATTCTCTGCCCCAATGGTCATTAATTCATAAATTACTTATCGATCGACGTAACTTCAGATCAATGATTTTATGGGCTCCATGTGGATGCGGGAAGACGACTTTAGCAAGAGTAAGGCTAGATTGTCTATATATGATACAAGCTTATATTTCGTCTGCTTCTAATTACCAATCTACACGATACACAGATTATTGCCAAGATGACAAAATCTATATGTAAGAATTTCTAAATATGTTCATTGTGTGCTCGTTCGCGATACGAAAAAGACTTATATTGATTTCTTGATTTGCCCTTACTAACGGGGCTCCAGTCAAAGAATATTCGGGTGTTGCAAGTGGTGAGATGTTGAATCATAAAACTGATGGTTGCGTATTGTGTATTAATATACAACAGTTTCTGAAAAATATCGCTGACTGTATTGTAGGAGCTGCCGATATGAAGTAATAATTATTTTAAACTTTCGTTGTTCATAACCGTGGTTTTAAACTCTAGTCTATTATGTTCATCAGAAAAGCATTTGAAGAGGCAAAGAACGAACAAAGGTTGACGGGCCGACGAACTATTCTTTTTTTGGACGAAATGTAGGTTGATTAAACAATAGTGCGCATTCACTACTATAATTGTTCTAACGACCTAATCTTTTTCAGTCATCGATTCAACAAAGCACAGCAAGATCTATTCTGTAAATATACACAAATATGATAAGTCGTATTTTTTTTTATTCTTATTTGTTTACTGTTATTTAACGTACCGTCTGCAGTACCATATGTTGAATCAGGAACAGTCACGCTGATCGGCGCCACCACCGAGAACCCTTCATTTAAAATCAATTCGGCACTTTTGAGCAGATGCAAAATGTTTACGTTGAACAAATTATCTACAGAGGAAGTAATTACTATTCTCAAGAGGGCGATAAACGACCTGCGTGGAAATAAAGACGAAAATGAAACGGGAGTTCAAGAGACTGAAGATATGAAGAAAGACGAAGCCGAAGGTGTTAGTGATGAAGCGCTAGAATTTCTCGCTGTGATGAGTGATGGAGACGGTTTGTATCTGGGAATTATTGGCAAACTTTTTGATTTTCGAGTTTAGCATATCTGTCATACGTTGCATTCATTAGCTCGTACCGCTCTCAATGCCTTGGAGATGGCCTGGCATGGTTGTAGAGGGCGAGAAATTACCAAAGAGGATATAAAGAACGTTTTGCAAAAGTCTCATCTACAATATGATAAGGATGGAGAAGAACATTACAACATTATCAGCGCTTTGCATAAGAGTATGAGAGGCAGGTAAGCTAGAATTAATTGTGCATCTTTCACATAATATTATATTGCTGATACAATTCCCTATCTATTGTACGGACCGGGGTATACGATATCGAAGTGATGCAAACGGTAATACATAACCATGTGAATCTCTTTAATTTTGGTATGAAGACTGTTTAATTGTCGATACTGGTTGCTGCTAGCTAGTTTGTATTGGTTGGGCCGAATGTTAATCGGAGGCGAAGACCCATTATATATAGGTAAGAGATTTACTGACAGATGATTCTTCGTAAAACATTGTGAAGTTGTACGTCACGCGAGTATGTGATGAGCATTCATTATTATTACTTTTTTTTTTAATTTGTAAGCTCGACGATTAGTGCGCTTTGCTTCGGAAGATGTTGGGCTGGCTGATAATACTGCCTTGAATCTGGTAAAATAGACGTTATAAACCATCCTTTATTAATATTAGTTTATTAAATTTATTTTTCGAAATTGAAGGCGGTAGCCACATATCAAGCGTGTGCATTCATAGGCATGCCGGAATGCGAAGTCAATCTTGCGCATTGCGTTGTTTATTTGGCGGAAACCGCGAAGAGTGTTCGAGTTTATCGAGCATATAATAGGGTAAAGTACGGATACTTGTTATCTAACGTGACATTTGTGCTAATAATATTTCCTGTTTAGGTGAAACATGCTGTGAACACAGAATATGCTTATCCGGTCCCATTGCACTTGAGGAATGCTCCCACGTCTTTGATGAAGGTCGTTTAATACTCTAAGTCTTCTTTAACCTGATAACATGACATGTATTAATAAAACTGTCAACTTTACTGGTCTTGTATTACATTAGGATCTTGGATACAGTAAAGGGTACAAGTATAATCCTAATTATGAAGGCGAAGTCGATCAGGACTACTTCCCCTCAGAAATGAAGACGCGAGTATTCCTTAACGATGATGCTTCAACGAAAGGCAAGCAAACTAGTGCGTCTGGGATGCAGGAGGGGAGAGCACTAGTAAATGAATCCAGGATCAGCAAGATATCGCAGACTAATAAGACGATAAGCGAGTCCATCGCTTGGAAGAATCCATTTGAGTTGCGTCAGGAAGAATTTATTGACATTGACATGATCGACGACTAAACATCGGTTTTATTTACCGTGTAGCGTGAGTGCTCCATAATGCGATGTTAAAGTAATTAATCTGTGACTGGCACTATTTGTTTTCACTATGAGCGGCCTTGTTTTGGAAAAAATGCGAATTTAATCCTTGCTTGTTTCTTGCTATCTCGATTGCCAGAAACTAGCATAAATAATGGATTGGGTTGACATTAACAAATAAGTACGATTAAAATAGCATTATCAATCTTTGCAGTAACACTTACTTGCATCCTGAGAACTGGATGTATGTAAGTAGCGAATTAAGTTCGTTATTCTCTTTTTGATATATTTTTGACATTGTGTGGATGAGATTCATAGGAAACATACCAAATATAGTATTGTCTTCGGTGTAATCCCCTTTGACATTCTTGCGCAGTAAAGTACCAAAATTATAGTCATTTACTCGGTTTTCATACTTCATTATCCACTCCCGCCATTTCACTTTGCCTTCTGGCGACTTTAATTGATCCTCATCTACGTCATTTAAATTTACTTCGGGAAACGTTTTCATAAAGTCGTCATATATTTCGTCATCGATTCTATTGCGCAATGCCAACGAGCACAATTATTACAACAATCCGCAATGACGACAAATATCACAGAAAAGTTGGATCAAGAACCTCACTTTGTCAAGTTAAATGTCTTGGCATCAATAGAATTTATGATATTAAAATATGTCTCAGCATGATGAGTAGCCCTTACTACCCACTGTGTTTCTAATCCAGCATCAATTGAATCAGTTTGTCTACATTGCCTAAAGATTCTATAGGGAAATTGACAAAGCAATCTATACCGATATCAGGAAGGTTTATGACTTGTTCTGCAGTTGGAAGGGTCATTTCTCCTATCCGAAATTGCACGCTTCCCGGCAGAGGTCATTGTACATCTGAACCAATCAGAAATTTTTATCATTTCACATGGAATCATATTTTACTTTTCTCGTTATTTTATTATGACCTGATGAGACGGAGACTACTCTCTAAAGTGGAAATTACGGACACAGGTGGAGATGCTACAATTAATTTTGGCTTTCTAATCAAACTTTAATTGAGGACCACTCAATCACCGATGCTACAACTATTTGACGACGAAGCGATTGTCCAAGTTGTCGACAAAAGGAACGAGCTAGTGTCAGAGGAAATTGCTACCGATTAGCACAGAAGAATGCGAAAAAGGGAATATCCAAACTGTATCTACAAACTTTAAGTTGATAAAGTAAATTAGTAATAGTTCCATTAGCAATAAAATCTCGTATGATCGGTTGCGTCGACATTTCGGGATACTTAGCTTTCAAATTTATTACTGTTTACGGAATATTTGTAAAATTAGATCATCAGCCAATCACGTTCGAGTTATGCGGAAAAAATGGGGAGGGTTGCTCGGCGAGTGCAGCAATGGAAGAGTTGGCAATGAGCGACGAAGAGCGTGATGATTGTCCTTGCCAACAGCTTGCAGTAATACCTGACACTGCAATTTGTGCAAAGTGCGACAAATTAATCCCGGTATTAGCCGAAGTACATAAAGGACACTTGCAACGGGCGATTGACCTGGATATTGCTAATAATGCAGTTAAAGAGGAATCTGAAAAGTTAGAGCTACAGAGTGATGAAATCGAGTCATTACGGAAGAAATTAGAAGAATTAGAGGATGTAATAGATTTGAAGACCGATGCCTTCGAGGCTTTGCAGCGTGATATGGAAATATTAAACGAGAAATACGTTGATGAAATCGAAAAGGTTGCCGAATTACAACATTCCAAAGACATGGTCGAGGGGGAATTAGAGGAGCTGAGTCGATCATTATTCGAGCAAGCCAATGGTATGGTCGCGTCCGAAGCAAAACAACGACACGAATTAGAAGTTCAACGTAAACAACTCGAGAATCAACTTCGCGAAACTCAGGAACGTCTCGGAGCTGAATCACTTCAACTCCAAGAATTGCGACAGAGGTTAGAACAAGTCACTCAGCAGCAGCCGGAATTAGAAAGCAAACGGTCAAGCTATACCGATCCGTCGTTTAGAGCAAGTATAGATTTTGCCGAGTTATTTGGTCTTCGTGAGAAAGTGCCTGAAGCTGCAGCCACTCTGCCACCACCGACAGGTGAAGATGGAACTGGCGTTGATCAGGAGCTATTGAGCGAGTTTAGCGAATTTATCGAACAAAGCCAGTCACAGCCTGTAAAAAATCTTCATAAAATTCCCTTCATGAGACATTGTTTGGAAGAGGATGTCGACTCGTGTATGCGATTTGGTAATAACCCACGAGTATCAGCTCGTAGGATAGTAGATGCTGTAGTTGCGAATACTTGTTGTATCGAGGAAGCCCCTCCTGACGCCGAGAAAGAGCTTGAGAAGCATCCGAATTCTCCCATTAGAAACTCGGCTGCAAAATTAGTACTCTGGGATCGGTTTTCGAGCACTTCTACCGTAAATCCACGATTATGCTGTCAGTGCTGCGGTAGACCTGGGCCGCTACCATATAGATTTCGGATATCCGCGTTAGACGATTGGTCTCTCATCGATCGATACTGTCGTGATCGATTGGTTGCCGTATGCGAATTTTATGTATTCATTAGAAACGTTCGACAAAGTCTATATTCCAATCGATCAGTGGAAGATTTGTACGCAGAGTGTTTGAGATTACGGTTGCAAATGTTTTACGCTCGGCTTGGAGCATTGCCATCAATGCTGCGTACACTTGGACTGAAAAGCACTGATGTTGCACCTGCTAAGAAACCGACAATAGAACCTCCAGAAATGACAGAGGCCGAGCCGTCGTCACCCGCCTCCGGTCATGTGTCTGAATAATAACAATATTATGAACAGCAACAGCGGTCTCCGTCCCCGGTCCTCCTCCGGTCAATACAAATAATAAATTATTATAATAATAAGCGGTTCCCCGCCCCCCGGTCCTCCGGTCGTTATATGAAATGATAACAATCGATTGTTATAACAGCAACAGCGGTCCCCCCGCCACCTGGATGTAATAGTAATAGTTTTAATAATGATAGTTCTGTGCCCGCGAATGGGCTTTTCTTAGGGTCACGAATGATCCATAATGTATTGTTAAAAATTTTTATATTTGTTGAGATAATAATAAATTGTACTAAATCAAAGTTACTGCATGATCTATTACATTTGTAGGTTGTCAATATTGAATGTGTAATAGTAATTTGTTCTTTACCCTGGTTAATACACCAATTAATTCAAGGGTATATGTCGTAAAAAATTGTTTTTGAATGCAATTGGAGAGCTGTAGAGAATGACATGGAATTCATCATTGCGTTGATGTCTAGCTTTCTGTACATACCGGACTAAAAGTAAATGGGCGATGAAATCATGTTATTGGACTTGTGCAACCTGTGTATTATGTACTTACTATTCTTTCAGTCTTGTACATGCAAATACTCACTGTTGAACGCGGTCTGCAATTCTTGAGCTCTGCTGTTGATGCTTAGTAATAAGTCGACCGGCCAATGATCGTAGGCAAATCCTCACTCACTTTGTCATAACCATGGAATTACATCTTTAAATACAAATTTATATAACAATAATTACGCGTATCCCTACTCTCGTTGCGCACTACGATTTTAGCTACCCGTAATCAATAAAGGTTCAAGCGCTACCTCACTCAAATGGTAATATGACTTACTGATTATATTATAAAATCTTTTGATGTTACAATGCTTTCGCGAAAGACTCGTCACTGGGCTATCCCATCTACAACGCTAGATGCGCCGGCATAACAAAATAGTACCGAAAAATAAATAACATAATTAGCTATTTACACACATCTAATATACTCCTCCTAATTCCTGTTAATATTATTAATTATAGTGTACGTCAACAAGTCTTCATTCCAGCTAAGACTTTATTTGTTTCTGATGAGTATGATATTATATCGTGTGTTTTTGCTTGTTGGTACAAATCATACAAGAGAACGATCGTACGAACGTTTCAAAGCATTGTCAGCTATTAAGATCACAAAAATATAAAGAAGGATTATCATGGTTTAATTTACATTATTAAGAGCGTGTAGAAATCGAGCAAATTTGGTTTTGGCATGGCACCTTACATGGTGGGCTGCTAATGCCAAAATGAATTTGAAACTGATTATTTTTATCCGTATTGCTCTAATCCACCCATGTATTGAATAATGTTTTATTCAAGCACTTATTTACTGTGTTGAGGTTACAAGTCAAATCATGGTTACACGAGTCTTAAAACCGCAGACACTATGCTCACAAGTCATATAGCGAAGGCAATATAGCTGCAAACACGTAGTGCCAGAAACATTCATAAGTACGGCCGAAAATTATTTACAACTCTAACCTGGTTCTTAACTTTAATTAAATATACGAATAATAATGGCTGTCAAGCTGGGCAGGATAAAAAATAGAATTTGATTTTTGATTCCAGTGTTGTACTGCAGTGTCGTAATGAATGGGAAATAAGAGCTTGGTTCTAACCAACGACATTTAAAACAAACTAAAACTGGTAGAAAACTTGGAAAATCAACAGAAAGACGTTTGTAAAGGCACGCAAAGAAAAAACTCTTCAATCTTAATGTTTACTTAGCTCATTTGGTGGCAAAATTTTACCCTAGCAATAAAAAAAAGAGAGGTAGTCTGTGGCAAATCGAATGATGACTGCAATCATATTATATGATATCTCACTGGTAACTTTCATTAGTAAAGTCGACTCATCTGATATTGCCCCATGACATTGCAAAGATACTGTAGAATGCTGACTAATGAATGGCGCTGATAATATTTATTATAGGCTGTGTTTTTATGACCTTGCAAAGTAAAATGATGGCTAGTGTATCATATAATTTGTTGCTGATAATATTTATCAGTAATTATAAGAAAGAATTGCATAGTAATAATATTTCTTTTAGTATAAAATTCTATCACATTATTACAAAAACAAGCTCACAGCATGACTAAATTATAATAACTATACGCTGTTTTCTATTACTATTTTTCATTAAAAATTTTCAATAATTAGAGACATTTTTTGCTCAAACCTTATTTTTGCAATTAATTTACGAGTTTTTGATAAAATTTAGATCCGGAATATTCATTCATTTTTTTTTTGACAAAACTTTTATGGTAATTTACAAAGTATTCTTAAGAGTTGCTGTCATGTTGCAGCTTTCATTTCTTCATTGTGTTGTAAACCAAAAAGAAGACTTTCTCTCATGGAGAGATGCCTTCCATATCCATGCAAACCACAATTATTTTGATACACACTGTGAATATGCAAGACAAAAAAAAAAGCATATTAGATGATAGAAGATGACACATAACATTATTAATGCTGCCATATGTGACCCACAAGTATAAATAGTGTTGTACTGCAGTTCCGAATACAACAATACTCGACAAATATTATTATCAGTCAATGATAGACTGTCAAGTGCAGCAAACATGGTGTAATGAGTTTGAACAATTAATATCAGTATACATTGAGTCAATAAATTGATCCATACTAATACAGATATGTTTTATCTGGCTGCGAGTAGCATTATGTATATGTAAATTGTTGATGGAAATGAGTAAGTCTTCTTAAATTATTAATTTTTAATTGTTGAATTGATGGAATAAATAAATTTTTTTACAAACTCAATTTGTCTTTTTTTAAACAATTAAACTTTTTTGTTATAAGAGTAAAAATGCAGCACACAAGGTTTATGTAGTTTGTTATTTGACTTAGACCAACGTTTTGTAACCAGAACCTAATACAATAACGGATTATAACGGCTGAAAAAAAAAAAGCAAACTTATTACACCCAAACAAGGCGGGTTATTCAGAACGGTTTATTAGTTAATTCTCTGTTAACTATCCACAGAGACATGATCGAGACATCACTTCTGGTGACGCAGTCACATGAATAAATCAGTATAGAGACACCAATGTAGCGTTTCAAAATTGGTGTCAACATAGCATGTAAGCGGATAGCCATTTAGGTAATCTTAGAGTGTTCCAAATTTTGATTTCGATTCCAATTTCCGGTGTCGGAAGAAGAGATATAAGCGACCGTCATCCCATCGTTTGATTCTCATGTTTGTTGTTAAATATTGATTGCTAATATTCTACGGACAATAAACTTATTTATCAGTCTTTCCTTAAAATTTCTCCATCAATTAATTAATTCTACTGCGCTCCCTCAAACCAAAAGGTTAGGTAACAAGCCACTCAGGCTATGAGCGCAAGCATAATTAATATTCGAAAAAACGCAACCCAAGAGGAAATTAAAAAAGCTGGTGGTGAATTGTTTGTTGTAGAAGCACTACCAGAGCCGACTTAATCCCAGGTGTAAAAGAATTTAGCGTTTTTCAATTTTTTGTCTTAGTTTTTCATTATGTTGCTAATTTTCCCCGAGTTTTCAAAATCAATTTGGCCTTGCAATTAATTCAAATTAGTACACGATAATATTTTATTGATTATTAATTTGTGACACAAAAGTTTTTGACTAGTTAAAATACATTGCCCTGTTTAATTTGGAGCTTACATTTCCCTTCGGCTCAACAAAATTAATACATTACCACAAAATAGTATACGTTGTTAATATTACTCGGCGTATTTCCTTACTTGAATACGATTACCGAAAGAGCGTTACGTATAGGGAATCAGGAAGCGCGCATAATAATTAAGTTATACAGTGTGTTGTGAAAAAAAATGGGCGTGATTGAAAGATTAGTTTTTGGAACAACAAAAAAAGGCGTTTGTCTGCATGGTTTTTATATTTATAAAAATTTGTTTGCTTGTCATTAATTACATTTGCAAAAGTAAATACTTTTTTCCTTGACTAATTTTCTCACTTAAACCTTGTAACAGCACAGCGTCAAACAATTTTACATGATTAATTTGTTCTGCCAAAAAGATACACCAAAATACAAAGATTGTTAAGAAAAGAGTGGGATAAAACTCCTGGGAACTTAATCGGATCAACGTGAATCAGTGTTACAAAACAATGGGAATAGAATTTCGTTATGAATATTTTTATATTCAATACAGTCGTTTATAAGCTTCGATAAGTAGACTTTTATTTGTCTCCGTTGGGTATTGTTGAGATCTAAAATTTATTTGTGCGCCATTTTTTTCGCAACACACTGCAAAGCATTCAGTCTTAGTTGTAGATAGCTGAGCTAGTTTAGTTTAAAATCCCCCTGCCGGCCGCAACGCCTGCAGACGCTCTCCCAAACATACCCCCTAAATATTACGCCGACCGCAACACTTTTTATTTTTGTTTCACAACAAAACATGTGTAACCATTTTCGAGTAATACACTAATGAGTGAGTTAAATCAATCAAGAAGGAAGGGTAGTCTTATATTTCTAGGCGGTGCTGTTGTGGTCTAGCGTTGAGAGCTTCCTTACAGGCAGTCAGTTCTTCTATGATAGGCGCAACAAGATTCATAAAAGTTTCGTAAATCCATCGCTTTCTATATTTTCTTGCCAAGTACATTTACATTACGCTCGCTACACTATCAAGATTCTATTGTCGTTATAAAACATAAGAATGTTCAACCTTGCAGATGGTTACTGTAAATGATAAAGATGTTGTTTCTTTTAAGATTCCACTTCTTTGTTAGCTTGCTATAATGAAATATCTCAAAGGCAAGAATGATTGAAATGAGTGCAAGATGCCTCAACACGTTCTCTGGGTTATTATCTTAGAACCCCTGTTTATTAATAAATTTATTCACCAAATATTGACATGACGAAAATATCAACAAAGAATAGTCACGTAAAAATTAATGTCTGTACACATATTGCACTTCTTACCAGCAGATCTAACATTATACATCGATGCCCTGTTTCACACTACAAGGTTAAAAATGGTTTGTTTGTAGATACAAAAGTCTCTGGACAACAGATATTTAGCCATAACTTTGATACAGTTGCGTTATATCAGATAATTAGATACCCGTTTGAAAGGCAACTTTATTTAATTAAGTATTTGTTCGCCATCATTGCCAACAGTAAGCCGATAGCGTTCCTTAATTGACCGATTAAATATTTTGCGGAATATTGTATCATAAACTGATCTAATTCTCAATATTTGTAGATTCGTAAAAAGTTGCGCTTATTATTATCTGTATTATGCACAGTGAAAGGCGATATAACGGACCGCCAATAAAATGGACATCTCTCTGGTCGTTTACTATATAATATTTAATACAACAATATTACGGATTAAAACGCTTGTTCCGACTAGTCCGTATATCGATTTCACGTATGTATACTGTTGTAACGTTTTAGTTTCAGACTAACTGATAAGGGCAAATCTTTGGCCCACTATCTTGTATTGTAAGCAAGTCTTTGGTGAATCTCCGATCTTGTTATATGTTGAACAGACTGACGTTTCAAGAATCCATTCCGAGAGGTTGAATGCAAAGTAACACAAGCGATTCATTCTTTCTTTAGTATTAGAGAACATTTGTTCCAGAAAGGGTAACAAACCCCTGCGCTTCCAATCGATTCGTAAACCGATATTACCGATAATTCCGTGTTGTCTTTTTGATAAGTTTTGATTGAAATTGACAATTTTATCTATTGGCGTTGACAAGTATTAGTCTAATCGAGCTGAATGGTCTCCCCCTGAAAAAAGATAAACTTTGCAGTGAGACAATCGGTGAATAAACAGGTTTTTATACCAGAAATTTGTACTCTTGTGTTGTCGCAAGTTTCGGATTCGTTGTTTGGTAAACAAACGGTTTTTTATGGCAAGCCAAAATCAAAAAAGTGTTTATTTGCCACTTTTTTATGAGATTTAGCGATTGATGGTAATAGACAAAAAACCATTATTTATGGTTATTGACCTTCTGTTGAGCGCGTTGTATCAGCTGAACATCGTTTACTGATTATTCTTTTTATCATTGCCCGTTTTATAAGGGAGTGATTTAAAAGTTTGTCTTTATAACATGATTGAGTCTAAATTTGGCAAAAAATCTGGTACCTCTCTTTGTGCAGTTGAGGATAATCTTTGCAAGATCAAACAAGGCAAATCCATTGAACGCAATAAGGGTAGTGGACGTCCATCAAAGTTTGTTAGGCAAGCTGTTCGCTGTAATAGTGCCATTTCAACTCGTCAGCTTCAAACAACGTGTAATAACGGTGCATCAGTCTCATATGTCGACCAATCGTCATTATAAGCTCACATGAATGACCTTTGTAAAATAATTTGTAAAAACCGATCCGTAAATTACCAAATTACGCCAAAAAGTAATACATATGGGGAGGAATCTCTCTAAAGGGCAAAGACACCATTATTCTATTCACTGGTATTATGGATGGACCCTATTATATTTAATATATTGCAAACCCAGCTGTTAAAAATTTACATTGGTAGAAACTGGCGTTTTGCCCAGGATAACGAACCTCTCGGATTGCAAAGGATTTCTTTGTTGAGAATCGGATTAACGTAATTGAATGCCATTCAACAGCCCATAGAAAATATGTGGTTTAGTATGAACAATAATGTTGAAGCAATTTATGAGAACATATTCAGTACAAAATATTATTTTGTCTATGAAACGGAGATGTGAACTAATTTACCTTTCAAACGAGCCTAGCTACGTTGTGTAGTTGTGGAACAACGATTTTTTCGTTATCCTTTTTTTTTCGTGATTTTGTTAACATTAGTTGTAAAAACAGGCAAGCTTCCCATACGGCATGCTATTCCCTACAAGAGCGGTAATCTCATTTTCATCTTTCTTCAAAACATGTGCGAATATGAATAATAAACGTCCGATAAATAATGCGCAATCCCAAAGCCAGAGATCAACTGACATTTGAATGTCAATTATGACATCATGCAGCACTCAGTTAATTGGGTCACCGATAGTCCGGATGGCTCTTAAAAAAGACATATCGAAACAGGTGTTAACCATTTTGTCATAGATAAAAACAGCCTAAACTGGCGTTTTAACGAGCACCTTGTGGTGAATAAAAAACTTCCTCGCGATAGTTAACCGTTTTGCTTTAACTAAACCATTTGTCAACATTTTTAGTTTTCCCATTCAATCTCTTATCAGTCATATCGTTACGATTAAATAACCCAGCCTGTTATCTACTACATTCTTAATGTTGTGACATGCACAAGACTTTTTGACATCACACAAATTCCCTTACAAGTACAAATCGGGAAACACGCTGAAGTTAAAGTTTGCAAAGGGCAGACCATCTGCTCTAAAAAAAAATATTAATAAAACACGCCCATACAAGAATCCACTCGCTCTTCCCCAAAGTCTCACAATACCATTTAGACCTAGTCACATACCACTGACATTATCATAATGCCTTCCTTATCAGCAACCTCGATGCGGCCACAAGAACTCCCAGCTCGCTTTCGTAGCCTCCTCTGCTTTATTGCCTCTAAATCGTCTCGCGCTCCCATTGAGACGATTGTATTCTGTCTTATAATAGCCTCTTTTTCTTATGCGTCGTTATTCAGATCATTTGTAGAATCTGACTACTTCAATGATAAAACTCCAACACTCGAATCAACTCAAGTCATTGCGCGTCCCGACTCTGACAATTTCATACCACTTGCAACCAGAGAGTCAATAACTCAAGCATCAAGATTACAATTGAAGCAGATTATTATTGAAGGAACATCGGGGGATTATTACAGCGTCTTAGACAAAAAAATATTAGAAAGTGTATTAGAATTGCAACACGTACTAGAGAAAGTGATGGATGTAAATGACGGAATGAATAAATTGTATTACAACGATGACTTATGTTATAAATCAACACTCGACAATAATGGTAGCTGTTTCGTCGCATCCCCACTTCAAATATGGAATAACAACCATGGGACATTAAATTCAGATACGAATATACTCGAAACTATTCGAACTCGTATTGAACTTGGTGAAGCACAGCACTTGTTCAGAGATCTAAGTTTACAAGAAAACACAAACAATCCGACTGCGTTAGCACTTACATACGCATTCAACACAAACGGTCCATTCAGAGTACGCTGGGCTAATATGTGGGAAGATAAAGTGGCTACGTTGAAGATTGGAAGATTGGCATCGATTGGAAAGAAGCAACAGCAGACAGTCGAAAAAGGTTCTGTTGCTTGGTTGGTGATGTCTTTTGGAAATATGGCATCAAAAATAATGGAGGCAATACAGGTAATGAAGAGGAGAGGCAGAATTATATATCATCACAAAGATTATTCATACAAGCTACTTTCGTCGTCATCATCACACGTAGAACGCGGAGACTGTCGATATAATAGTCGTATTTGCTGGATATTTGTTGATGCATATGACGTTCCTTGGACTCTTCCTAAATATGCGCAAGATCGGTTCTCGTTTTATACTCGGTAAATAACCTCAAACTAAGAAATACGAATTGTTAATCAACGATTGTTCTCTGATGAGCATCGACCAGTGAGTTGAACAAATCGCAAAGAATTATTGATTAACTCGTACATACTCTTTAGCAATGTGTGTGCTCTGGAATGGATTTTTTGCCTTCTTGGCTGCGATGTTAACAGTTAATCTTCTTGGCGTCTATGTGAATCCGATGCTGTTAAGGTATGAAATAGCAATCAAATATGGTATTATCGTCCAAACAATCAATTAATATGCAACAAAAAACTACTATTTGTCAGCGAGGCAATACCTTTCCTTGTAGTAACAGTTGGTTTTGAAAAGCCGTTTGTTCTCACAAAAGCCGTCCTTCAAGCATCTTCAAACAGTAACCCTCCAAGTTCGCCAAAGGACGTGAAAAGTCACACTACAATATCATACAACGTCCGTGATAATGTTCTGGCTGGAGTGAACAAAGTTGGTCTGAACATCGTCCGAGATTATTCGATCGAAATAGCAGTCTTGGTGGTCGGAGCTTTATCGGGAGTGGCTGGATTACAAGAATTTTGTTTCTTGGCCTCATTTATTTTGTTCTACGATTGTGTGTTTTTGTTTAGTTTTTACACTGCTATGTTGACCATGAAACTTGAGGTGAGTAAACAGTATATTTAGCAAGTAATATTCGATAGATTGATCCAACATGCGATTATCATTCCAGTTGAAACGGATAAGAGAATCAAGTCTCAAGCAAATGGCTGTAGAAGACGAAAGCACTGTCAGTCCAAAAAACATCCGACAGAATATTTTCAAAGCGTTCCGAGACACTACTGTTGAAACTGAATCATCGAAAAAATTAAACAATCCCATGATTGCGAGAATCAAATTATTAATTGTAAGTCATTTATTCGGGTCCATCCATGTCTGTTATAACAACTGTTAATATCATTGACTTTAAATAGATAGTAGGCTTCGTGATCATGCATGTGATGAATCTTGCTAGCACACTGCACACGAACGACACAGTTTCCCTTCCTTCGAAAGCAATGCCCAAGGTCACCAAAGTCGACATCAACGACTCCACTATACACCCAATTCTCAGTCTTCTCCTTCGGGAGCATCGTCAAAGTCCTCGTGCCAACCTACCTCTCATTGTAGACATTGCTCCGCCAGTGGTATTTCGCATTATTTCGAACATCGGAAGCCCGATATCAGAGCGCGTCTACGAAGCATTCAACGAATTGATGAATTTCTGGAGTTACTATGTACAAGATCCTGTTTTAGCCAAATGGATATGGGTTATGCTTGGGGCGTCTGTGGTGTTGAACGTATACCTATTGAACACACACAAGATCCAGCCAAACGAAAACTCAAACGCGGGCGATATGACAACGGCAACTACAAAGACAGAGATGATCAACACAGTGAGCAAAGCGAAGACAGATATAGAAAAGATAGTTGCTAATGCAGTCACCTCAACTACTAAATCTTCACAAGATCTTCATTCAACTAAAGTAATTCCCAAGATTTCGTCATCACTACAAAAAGAAACATCATCTCTTACAACACCTTCCACTCCAGCAAAGGAGCCATCTCCTTTGATAATGAGTTCGGCTGAAGCTCGTACAGACCTTTGCAGTACAGTATCCTCATCATGCAAGACACCTCCGCCTAGCCCCACTCTTTCACCTGTTCATTCATCTTCATCTTCAATGGTACGCACTCTTTCAGAATGTCTCGAAGTATTTGATAATTCACCGCTCGGCGCCGCAGCGCTGTCAGATGAAGAGATAGTACTGCTAGTTCAGAACGGCAAATTTAGCATTCATTCATTGGAGAAAACGCTCAAAGACTTTTTGAGAGCAGTCAAGATCCGCCGAATGGTATTATCACGGATATCATTAACGAAAACGCTAGAAACATCTGCATTGCCAATGAGCCATTATGATTATACAAAGGTGTATGGAGCGTGTTGTGAAAGCGTTATCGGATATATTCCTGTACCGGTTGGAGTTGCTGGTCCACTCAATATCGACGGCGAGTTGCTTCATATTCCCATGGCGACGACCGAAGGATGTCTCGTAGCTTCGACGTCGCGAGGATGCAAAGCAATAAATGCAGGTAATTTGTGTTTTTGATTTAGTTGCGCCTACTAATGAACGACCGGAAAGAAAACACTTTGCACTAACCATGCGCAATATATGTAGGTGGGGGTGCCGTTACAGCTGTGACAAACGACGGAATGACGCGGGGTCCTTGTGTCGAGTTTGGAAGCTTGGAACGAGCTGCCGAAGCTAGACGATGGCTAAGTGAAGAGGGAATGAATATAATAAAGGAGGCCTTTGATTCTACTTCTCGGTTTGCGAGGTTGCGTAGTTTGAAGAGCGCATTAGCAGGGAGATTGCTGTTTATTAGATTTGCAACAACTACTGGCGATGCTATGGGAATGAATATGATTTCTAAAGGGTGTGAGAAAGCCCTTTCGGTAATGTCAGAACATTTTCCGGATATGCGGATTATTTCCCTATCCGGAAATTTCTGCACTGATAAGAAACCGGCAGCTATTAACTGGATTGAGGGGCGTGGGAAATCTGTTGTGGCTGAGGCGGTGATCCCTGGTAAGACGGTGCAGGAAGTATTGAAGACGTCTGTCATGGCCTTGATAGAGTTGAACACGTCAAAGAATTTAATTGGATCCGCGATGGCAGGAAGCATTGGTGGGTTCAATGCGCATGCAGCCAACATTCTGACGGCGATTTACATTGCCACCGGACAAGATCCGGCTCAGAACGTTGAAAGTTCAAATTGTATAACTTTGATGAAGGCGTAAGTATTTATTATATGGGATTAAGTTTATATATATGATCTATGTGTTGATTAATGTCTGTTTTCTGCAGTGTAAATGATGATCAAGATCTTCTTATAACGTGCACGATGCCGTCGATCGAAGTGGGAACCGTTGGCGGGGGTACAATTCTAGCTCCTCAAGGTGCAATGTTAGACATGCTGGGAGTGCGCGGGGCACATCCAACAACGCCAGGTGCCAACTCCCAGAAATTGGCGAGAGTTATCTGTGCAGCAGTAATGGCTGGAGAACTCAGCTTGTGTGCTGCTTTGGCGGCCGGGCATTTAGTAAAATCACATATGCAACATAATAGATCGCAACAGCATCCTGTGCATCAGCACGATAAGTACCATCACGTGCAGATGCCTCACCAGCTACATTCTAATCATCAGAGTGAACAGAAACAAGTTGGAAAGGATATATTATCAGAAAAAGAAGTGTCAAATGCAAACCATTAAGACTGTGTTATATTTAAAAAGTATAATGTACTGTACTGTATGATTAATTATTTAGATAACAGTTGTAATAAAGTGTGCATCATAAACTGGTTTTGTATCATTCACAGAAACATTGATCTCGTTTCTTCAAATGCGACGACTACATCATAGTAAATGGAAAAGGGTTTGTCATCCTCCCATTATTTTATTGCCAATATGCCTAAATCCTTTCTTAAGTGATCCAGCTTCATATCCCAACATTCCTCAAAGTAAACGTTCAATAACAATTTACTCTGTAACCCACATTGCAACGCCCAGGGAACGTATTTCTCAAACAGACGCTTTCTTTCTTCATGCGTTAGACTAAAATGTCCAAAGAAAGATGAAATTGTAGCTACCGGTAAACCCGTTTGCATCATTTCAAACCATTTGAGTGCTAGTTCAGCCTCGACCGTAGTGGGAAGATTTGTAAGAGTATGAAAGAAATCGTGACATTCACGAAATCTTTGCATGACGTAGGCTAGTTCTTCATCATCTATGAAATGGACCTGTTATAACCACAAAAGACATGTTAACCTTTCTGCAGACTGAATTGGGGAGTAGTTAGTAAAAAGCTACCAACCTTGACACGCGTATCAGGCGATACTTTCTGATCGTCTAAAAATCTTACGTATTCTCGACCAAACGATCCGTCGGGTAATCGACGCAATGCCACAATATCGACTGTACTTGAATTTATGACAGGTTTATCTCTCAGGATTCTACGACCAGTTTTATCTTTCAACATCTTATCACGTAGGGAGACTAGAGCAAAGGGTGGCAACATGGAGGTGGTTTCTCCCAAAGCAGCCACCATGTCTGAAGGTATTGTTTCTGCTCAGATATCATTAACAAACTGAGAGCAAACAATTTAGTGTCATCATTCTATCATACAAAACCTTGCCTGGTCGGATCAATTAAAGCGGTTATAGCAGATGCAACCGTCAGCAACGATTTTTGAAGTGTTGAAATAGGTATGTGGGATGGATAGAGTTTCTGTTGATTTTCATTGTGAGCGTAGGCTAGATTGCGTAAAAAGAGTTAATTCCGAATTCGATAGAATAATAAATAACGAATTTCCACTTCACCTGATAACGTATAATACCGTTTATTATTTATATCTGTCAATATGCGCGAGTTTAATCTTCTTGCTCTCATCATCACAATCTTAACATCAGACTTTATGAAGATTTTAAATATAAATATAGCCAATGAAATGTCAAATTCACCATCACATGATGACGTATAAACACCGCTAAACCTACTACGAATGTACCAAAGTTCGCGATCGCAATGTCTCGCCCAACCGAGGAGCGTAACCAGGAAGCAACAGTGTATATAGGAAATCTAGATGAACGCTGTACAGAGGCACTAATATGGGAGTTGATGCTTCAAGCTGGACCCGTAGGCAAGTACATGAGATCCACTGCACACTCGATAGTAACGGACAAAACGCAAACTCCTCTTCTCTATCTTTTTAGTAAACGTTCACTTGCCAAAGGATCGAGTAACACAGACACATCAGGGTTATGGGTTCTGTGAATATATGAGTGAGGACGATGCTGATTATGCTATAAAAATAATGAACCAGATTAAGTTATACGGAAAGCCTATTCGTGTTAACAAGGTCTGTAACTGCTTCAATTCAATTAATCGATGAACGTCTCAAACTCATTGCCTCCGTTCATTCTCTGTAGGCTACCTCAGACAAGAAGAATCTTGACGTTGGCGCTTCCCTATTCATTGGCAATTTAGATCCAGACGTCGACGAAAAGATGCTATACGACACTTTCAGTGCCTTTGGAGTGATCGTACAAACACCAAAGGTAATTGTCGGTTAACGAAGACATCGTAATATTATTGTTGGCACTATGCATTTATAATGTAGGTGCGCTCACTCATTTTCTCCTGATGCTTTTCTATAGATCGCAAGAGATCCTGACACAGGAAATAGTAAAGGTTACGGGTTTATTTCCTATGATAATTTCGATTCCTCAGATGCAGCAATTGATGCAATGAATGGGCAGTATTTGATGAATAAACCAATTACTGTATCTTACGCCTTCAAGAAGGATGGCAAGGGCGAGAGACATGGAAGTGCCGCAGGTAAATAAATTTGACTAGGTGTCACACAGAGGCGATGGATATATATGATTTTATTATTCGTTCATTTTGAAACTTTATTATATGCTCACAAATTCTTGCTTGCACGCGATAGAGCGTCTACTCGCAGCTCAAGCAAAGAAACATCAAACACTACCGAACAGATTGTTTGCTGATGTGCGTCCGACTCCAATCCCACCAATGATCGGGATAAGGTCGGGAGCTCCACCGCCCCCGCCACCACAACAGATGATGGCGTCAAGGCCAATGGTGTCACCAACAGGAATGTATGGCGGATATCCGCAGGTCACTGGTGCGAATGCTATGCAACAAGGACCGAGGCCACCAGTAATGAATCCTGGAAGCATGCCTCAGGGATACCCACCGAGACCACCGATGATGTCTGGAGGTTGGTAAAGGGGCGTACAGACTTTGAACGAATAATTGAGGAAAAAAAAAACATTTTTACTAAATGTTAGAGACTGAACAGAAACAGAGCAACACCATTTAATGTGCACAGGATGATAAATGTTATAATAAATAGTGCTAGAGAAATAATAACTGATCTCGCGTATGCAGCTCGCCCACCTCCATTCAATGGCCGATCATCATTTCGACCGTCTGGAGCATATGAGCAGTATTCTCAATCGACACCAGGACAACCCCCTCCGAACCAGCAAGCATATATAGCTAACAAACTCAACACATAAGTTAATAGTTAGTATAATATCATGTATAGTATTTGGGTTTAGATAATGCCGAGAAGAGCATTCTCATTTGAATAAAGAAAAGTTCTGCTTAATGAAACCGCTGTAATATGTCGGATCAGGACCATATCAATGTTTGGTGTTATGAGATCGCTTTTGAACGTTCCAACTTTTTACTGTTTTTCCTATTATTTTGTTTGTTTCGATTCTCTGCTTTTACTAAAAATAGGATCTAAAGATGTTAAAACGTTTACATTGCAAAAGGATAGAACGTCATTGGTTCGACATGTAGTTGTGAAAATGAAACAGCAATATGGGATAAATTAAGTGACATGAATGTTAAGTGATCTATCATTACTATTCGAATTCCGCATTAAATTTGATGTGGGTCTATTACCGGTTTTATAGCTGCATCAATTCGCGGCCTGCAATACACTGGAAATGTTTGATAAACTTTATGCATATCTGAGGTTTGTATAATTTGGACATCTGCGGGAAAGATCATGTGCTCAAGGCATTTATTATTATAGAAAATTTGTCTTAATCTGGATCTTAAATACTCATACCAAATTGAACTTTAACGTCGTCGTTAAACGAACGTCTGATAAATTAATATTCGAACTAGTTTCTTGTGGTTTGAAACGCTAGCTCTCATCCTTAAACGTAGCGTATTTAGACGTATTAAGATATACTCGGTAATGCTTAAGCTATATAATTTAAATGTATTCTTGGGGTCACCAACAAAAGCTACCAAAATAGGATAACTCGAAATAATGGGAATTTTCGTCGGTGAAATGAATGCCTCCCGTCATTTGCATACGTGCTTTATTAGTGCACAGTGCTTAGTTGCAAACGAGTTAATTAGCTACTTAACACGTATAAGGTGGTGAATCCTCGCTTGGGTTAGTATAAAAGTCTACTGAAGAAACCGGATATCTTAAGGTAGGGTGTCTTACTGACGCCCAACTCTGAACTAATACATTGTGTTTCGGCGAACATAAAAGTTAGAAATATATTCTGCTTGACAAACTATTTGTAAATAATTATGAAAACCCAGGGAGACGATTGGCCTTGAAGAGTAAAGCTGTTAAATGAACATGCTCAATGAAACGAGGTAGAATTACCGCCGCTTGTAAAATCTATCGAAAGGACGCACATTTTACATTTAGGTAATACACCAGTTATAATTGTATCAAAACAAAGCCTGCCTTTTCGGGTTGCTAGGTGATTCCCGACATTTTCGAAGTGAGTGCGACCAAATTCCTAACAGATTGAAATAAAGTGGTGTATTGCGATCTCAATAAACAAGGGTTCTCGGTTAGGCAATTAGAAATATATCTAGAGAGAACGTGGGACGCTTCACGTAATTCAGCAAACTTCTCTCTTGGAATCATTTCTGAGCAACCACAATTGCAAACTATTGTAATTTGTCTATTTTTTCGAACTTCTTGAGCTAGGTAGCGTACGTTCCGATCGGACATTGACCTCGGTCTTCCACTCCTAGGTAGAACTGTTGTCCTTTGGCTATCCCGAATGCATTAATCGCACGGGTAACTTGCGATTCTGAAAGCCCAAGAGCTTCAGCAATCTCGCGGGCATTTTTCCCGCAATCCCACTATCCGATCACTCTACCTCTTTCAAAATCTGTAAGTTCCCTATTTAATGGCATAATTTTTTTTTAATATTCTTAAAATTCAGAAATTATTCTTTCGATAACAAAAAGAACTCGATGAAGTTTGATAAAGTACTTGGCTCGTAAACACACTTTAAAGATTATCGAGTTAAACAAAAGTTTGTGTAACATTTAGATTTTGTCGATACTTTTTTCCGGTGAGTGTAGAAGTATCTTTTTAGGGAAAGGCTAAAGCGGAGCAGAACGTGATCCTGTATTTGCAGTTTTATTGGCTGCCATACAAATTTGACCAATGGAATTGCGAGGGATCTGCTCCGCTTTAGACATGCCCTTTTTTTAGAAATGATCTTATTCTTGTACTTACTTGTGTTATAACTCCGTCACGGAGTTGGTTATGACTTCGTTACACAAAACCGTTATGTCGAGCTAATATAATGCTAAACTCAATTAGTCGGATCCGTTATATCGCTGTTTTATATAAAATTTGACCCGTTATGTCGACACTTTCGCTGTGTGGCTATATAATTTTTTCTTGGCATTTAACTCGTGTAACGCCTCATTACGATAAATTGCTTGGCAAGTTTCCTGTTCAGCCCTAGTCGATAGTATTGATATATATACTAATCATGATTTTGGTCTATTTACTGCTTGTCGATAATCTTCACGGCAAACATGCGTACGGTTGATCAATAAATACAGTAAACGCATTAGCGCTGCTATTGCACAATGCGATTCCAAGTTGTGGACTTGAGTAAAAAGAAGCCTGATGGCAGTTATCTATTTAAAGATGTTTCGATTTCGTTAAGAGAAAGGGAGATTATTACCATCACTGGTCCAAGTGGAGTGGGGAAGACAACGCTACTGAAATGTATTGCTGAGCTAGTTGTTTTTGAAGAAGGAAAGCTTTATTTAGACGATAAGTCTCCTGAACAGTACGATATTCCTCTTTGGAGAACACGCGTCATGTATGTTCCCCAGCGTCCCGGTAAATATGTAACACTCTACCTCATCTTGACGTTTGTCAATATTTAACATGGCCCATCGTTATTCCAAAGTTATCATGCCTGGCACACCATTTGCATTTCACGAAAAAATTCGATCTTATGCCGCTCTAAAAAAGAACCGCAGTGCTCATGAAGATCCGGTAAGAGAAATTTGTATTAGCTAGTGTTTGTTGCTAACTGTCCTAGTAACCATATTTCGAATACAAATAGATCGAAATATCAGCGAGGTGAGATCATATATGACAACATGCTTTGTTACATCGGTCACATTATTAATTAATCCAACCATAGATGGGGTATAAACGAAGAGCTCTGGCACAGTGATTGGAATCGGCTTTCTGGCGGAGAAATGCAACGAATCATGCTTGCTCTCGCCTTATCCTGTAAACCAGATGTTTTGCTTCTCGATGGTACGTAATTCGTATATTAGGGTTTAACAGCAACTTTAGAGGTTCACCTTAGTTGCGTCTGATACGGAATTAGGTCTTAACCTCCAAGTTTAATACTCATTGTTAATCACTTTCATTACCTATGTGGATAATAATCTAAAGAACCAACATCAGCACTCGATTCTGAGACTTGTTTCTTGGTAGAAGAATCTTTGAAAGAATATGCCTGCATCTGGGTAACACATGACCGAGAACAAGAGAGGCGAGTCGCACACAAAACGTTGCGACTAGAAAAGCAAGACAATGGTCTTGACAATAGAGGAGGTGAAGCTATCATTAACATATAAAGTAGACGTTGCATGTTCAAATATTAAAGAGTCGCAGCTTCTTAGTCAATATAATGAGACTGATGCGGATGGGGATAGTCAACAGGTCAGCATACAAGTTTTTGTCAATAAAGAGTGTTACCAGTCGAGTAAACAATGATAAATTGCGTTCGCCTCATTACCTTCAGTGATGGTTATGCAACCTGCCTTTAAAGCCATCAATATTGGATAGGATAAGCTAATTTATTCAAATGATTAACCGACAAGAATGTACAATTTCGTTTACCACCAAGTATAATCTCTGCTAACAATTATGCCTGTTCCTGTAATAAACTTTTTACAATGACAGAACCGTAAAAAATACTACCGTATTGCGGGACTGTAGGTCTTTGTGTGAGAACTGGATATACGATGCGACAAACAAGCATAGATCAATATTTTAACCAATAAATGAATAAAGTATCAGAATCACGTGAATTTACTATGCTCACACGTTTTGCATTATTATTATTATTATTCCCTAAATGCACGCTCTCACACTTACGGTCCCAAGGGCGTGCATTTAGGGAGAGTTTACTGTATATATAACGCTGAGCCTTGTTGTATACGATCTTTTTCTATAAAACTTTTTAATCAATCCAAAACTACCATCATATTTAATTATGATACTTCCATAATAACTAAATAACCACAAATTACCAAATACAATTAAAATCAAATAGTAGCATTATTTTTATTCTGACCACCCGCGTTGTCACAAGTAATCTTTTCACTTTATTCAATCTCTTAATTCCATCGAATACCATGCTCAGTGTACCGTTTCTTCTTGCAATGACTCTGGTCTGTTTAATGTTGTCAGTCAGTTTTTCAACATTTCTTGCAAGAGAGCAAAGTTTGGTCTGCAAGAAGAAGAAATGAAGAAGAATTTAAACAAATTAGCGCATGTCATTATTTTTAATTTTAAAATATTATGTCCATATTTGCCATACTGCTTGGGTCAGAACACACACAGTAAACTTTCTAGTTTTTCCTCGACATCTGTAATAATTTGTCTCACAGGATGTCACGGATCAAGATTTCGCTGTTGTCTGTTATTGGTGCCTTTTCCAACATTTGTGTCTATATTTATCTTACCTGCGTTTGTGCCATAGTAATAGGATAGGGCTTTGTAGTAGAATTGGCCGGGTTACAGTATCTGCTTTTGGTATTTTTCCAACATACCTCATATTAATATTTACTTCAGTTGTAATATTTGTGCTTCTTCAATATGGTCAATTAAAATGTAATGCTTTTCCCTGCTTTGTCAGAAGAGGAATTAAAAAAATTAATATATTAATCCATTGAACTTGAATTGAATATTGATAATAATAAGAGTTTTCACCAATATACATTATAAGTTTATCCTAGCACCAAACAGTTTAATGATGATGACATTTCGTTTCTGTAAAAGCAATAATAATAAGTTTTTCAGAAAAGGTTTCAAGATAATTATAATTTGAGTAAGTTTGAGAGAAGTTAAAAGAAGTTTAAAGTATATATATACTTATATACTTTTCCGAATACATCATGACATAGACTCGTGCATAAACTTTTGTGGCTTACAGTGTTCAGAAATAGAAACTATTTATATTGGCAGTTACGTAGTTGATCATTGTGCAACAACTATCATAGCAATCAACATGATTAATTATAATACTTCATTCGATAGCTTTCTTTGATTATCCTGTCAATGTCACCAACAATGTGTTACCATTCATCTGCAGCTGAAATGCAATAGATTTATTAATCAAATTTTAATATGGTATTCTTTCTCTGTTGTTTCAATAACGAATTTACACCTGCGCCTCATCGATTTTACTATATGCTTTCTGGAACAGCATCTCATTCCTCTTCATAAATTAGTTAAATTTTTCTAATTTTGCGGCATTTTTTTTTGACGTTTCTTTTAACAATATTCAATAGAATAGAATTTAAATTAGAACTGTTTGCGGGCCAGTCCATAAGATTTGGAACATTTTTACTAAGAAACGTTTGGGCAAGGCGACTGGTGTGCTTAGAAGCATTATCTGTTGAGGCCGCCAGTGCCTGCCCATTAGTCCACGATGTGCTTTTCTAGAATTTCTACATAAACGCTGCGTTCATAATGTTCAAAATTTACGCAATTTCAAGTTTACGCGAATTTTTTGCCAAACAATTTCTTTACACATTGTATTGTGACATAATAATAATCCAGCAAATGATATAGATATAGATATTCTTGACCATTAGTATGATCATTATAAAAAACATGAAAACAAAAACAAAAACGAAAACACTTTTAGCCAATAGAATTGGTTATAATTGCCTCCTAATCAGTTATTAATCACTGGTGTAATCACTCAACAAGCTTTCTTTTCTTGCCTTGTACTGAGTAAGCAGATAAAGCTGCATTAAGTAGGTGTGTTCTGCTCTTCATAAAAGGCTTATGTAATCACTAACTTATTATTATAAAAGTTTTCATGAAGTCTCACGAAATTTTCACATATTATTGTTATTTTCGCAAAAAAAGTTGAACCAAAATTTGTGTGACTGCAGAAATTTGACAGCCATTAATATATAATAAGCATGGTAAAAGGAGGAATTTATCAGTACATGAAAAAATGAAGCATCTTCTGAGTTATGTGTTAGAAAACCATCATTTTACTATTTTTTTTCCAGAACTGTTTCACATGATAACGCAATGATGGGTCTGTTAAGGCCATCGTAATCGGGAAACACTGGTCAAATGCTTTAATGTGAGCATTCTCATGTTTGCCATCAGAAATTTTGACATCTTTATACCCAATTCTAAATTGTGGGTGACATTATTATATTTTCTTGTAACTGGTACTGTGTTTTGTAAGTTTTCAAGAAATCGAGTAACATTGATAGACTGTGAAAGAATAAGCATTAGGTGTAGAAGTATTGGTATTGAAAAGAAACTCCCATGTCAGTGTGACAAAAGTCTACAAATTATGAAAACTTTACTCAAGAAAATTTTAACAGTATGTTTATTATTACTATTATGTAAATATTGTTATTCTCTAATGACAATGATAATAATTAAATTGTAAGTTAATATTAATGTTCCAGATTTACACACAATGCAAACTGTTTTATATCATCAATTCAAGAATCAAGATTTTTTCCTTCTCTCTTATTATTATTTTCGCAAATCTCCTGAAATTTGCAAATACACAGTGACATTCGATATAACAAAGGCCACGGTTCCGACCAGCTTTTCCATTAAAGCGAGAGATCCGTTAAATCGAGTCTTTCAATACCGGATAACAAGCTATGTAGTACTCCGTATATCAAGTAATCGATTGATAAAATATTTTATACAAACACCTATGTTATTAATTTTCGCGAGTCATGTCTGCCTTTCAAACAAATAAAATTGCCGTTATTATTAAAATTATCCAACTTGTCTTATCACGTGACGCAACACTAGTACAATTCCTTCAATTTTAACTGGTGGACGTACATGCAGTAAATAATAATTGTGACAGATTAAAACGAGATCGGATTAAACCGAAATTTTTTCTATTTTAGTATGAAAATTATAAAAATTTTTGGGGGATAATTTTTAGTCTTTTTTGAGGAATTGGGTTAGGATTTAGGATACCATTTGTTAGTAAAAGAGTATATGTGGGTTTCAAGGCATTCAAAGGAAACCCAAAAGACCCCAAAATTTTCGTTTTAATCCGATTTCGTTTTAATCCGCCACAATAATTATTGTATTACATTGTTAGAATCATATGATCAACAGTGTGTCACTAAACATCACATCATACGATATATGTCATCATTAAGTCATACGATATAGCGTAGACATCATCATACGATCAAAACCAACTGTTACTACTGTCTCAGGTTACTCACACAAAAAATATTGAGTAATCAAATAGTAATGAAGAGAATTTAATAGCATCAACAATTAGAAACCCAAAATTGCCCAAGTCCGATGTGAATTTACGTAAGCATAACAACTTTCTTTTCGAATTACGAGAACAATGGTAGATGGGTTGTGTATGTGCACATTTCGAACTATGGTTTTATACAGATGATGTATCATTTCTACTTGAACAACAGATTTATGTTCAATCTCACTTTTTTAGAGTATCCAATTTGGTTGTGTGAATTACGGGTCAGGGATTTTCTTATTTCGGTTAGATCATTTAGTAACGTTACACGATGCTCTCCACATTATGCATTGGCTTGATCGAGTAATTATGCAGAACACAAAAAAAAACAAACTTTCACTCATCGATGGGAGGAAAAAAAAGCTTGTAAAAGTGGACAGACGTCACCGTACGGCTGAAAGATTCTAGACTAAACGTTTGGAACATAAGATTATTTGCGCTGATTGTCAGTGGTTTTTGTCCTTTTGCTGCATGATATACTGTGTGATGTTGCTTTGTCCAATAACTCGATACTAGCGTAAGATTACAAATCATATTTAAAAAATTTTTCCTTTTGTATTGATAACATTTTCTCATGCAAAAAAATAAGTTGAAAGACAATAGCAAATACTCCGGTGTATAGCAACTTAAAATTGGCCACTCTCTATAATGTAATATAATATATTTTGTAGTATGCTGACAGTTTTATATATTGCGAATGTAGAAAACGCAGATTCTATGACAAAAGTAATGAAGGCATGAATAAATTAGCGGGGGGGGCACTAATCGAGTGATAATAGGCCAATGGTTATTTCTGATTTGTGATTGGACGTCGAAGTAAGACAGAGTTATCATTTAAGATATCAATCGAACTTTACCTTATCGTGAACTTGGTTATGCGGAATTCTGGCTGTAGAGACGTAATCGTCAAAGAACCGAATTTCTATAAATAAAGGAAGGTCATTAGCCAAATTTTGGTTTAGATAAACATCATACAATGCATTCCTATTATGGTAAGCGAGAAGATATCGGTGATCAGGATGGTAAATCAGGAGTGGAAACAATAAGTAACAGAGCAAGCAGTCTGTCGAAACGATAGCAAGGACCAGAATATGAGAGGTTTACCATTCAGCCAGTTGGGAATATAAAAATTCGTTAATATTTCATTGTCACATGATGTTGACTGTAGTGAATGCTGAACTAGAGCCTCTCAGACCGGATAGATGACCATTCCGACTGTAATATTTCTTATCTATTTATCTGTCTGCACAGTTACGCTGTATCAATGCTATCATGTAATCAAATAATTGGCGCTTGCAATCTTTTTTTCCTCAGTCTTCAAAATTTATCTTCCCCCCTGTTGTTTATCCAATAGCATGTGAATATTTTGCCATTCATCCAATAAGCACTCCCTAGTCGATCACCATGCGAGATGTGTGCAGTGTCAATCACTCTGACGGATGTCCATATCAGTGCGCCTTACGTGCTACACAGGGGAAACAAGCATTTGAATTTTCAGCGTAGTGGAACGTTGGAAGCTGATAAGCTGTCCGCAGAGAGCGTGTGTGAGAGTGGGAAGGCAGACTGTGGGAGTGTTTGTAAGTTGGTATATTTATGGATATATCGAATTTTATTATCATGGGTTAACAGGTTTTTTTACGATACAGTACTATTTATATGTTAATACTTACCGAATAATCGAATTATTGTCTGTGTTATTGTGCGATTTTCATCTTACATTGTGAACTTGAGGGGTTGATACTGGCAACAGAAATGGCGCAGGATGCAATATTGTTGTATTGCATATGTCATTTGTATCGTAAATTTGTATGAATACTTGTATATAGTTGTATGTGGCTAGCGATATGGTTGTTTGTTATCGATGAGTGATTTAAATGGGGGATAAATACAAACATTAGGAGATTGTACAGATAACAAAACTTGAGGCAAACAACGAGAGTAACAAGGGATTACCCTTTACTATTGTGGGGCAACAAAATGGTTCTGATAAACAGGGAAAACACTCGTAGCGAATACAATACTGGTGTAAAACTGGTATGACTAAATTAATGTGAAGACAATGACGTAAAACTTGGCAAAAATTGAGATGAAACTCGTCGGCTCCATATCTATGATCGTTATCAGCGAGCAAATCAACGAGAAAATTTTTTGAGAGATCGCTTATCCGGAGGTTATTTCCCCGGAGAGAATCTATTGGCTAAGGTTCATGATCATGGAAATTAATCAAGTATCTATAACCGGTGGGCACACGTGAATACGCTATCAATCGCCGACTCTACTCTGAACGTTAAAAATGCTGAATGTATTGGTTATATGCAATCTTGAGGTTGCTAATTTTTCATTTTTCAGGCTGAGCCAATTCATTTTCCTATTCGTTAATCACCATATTACCCAGATCGATACAATACAATGCGTTCTGGCTTTGAACGCATACAAACAAATCCCATGTTTACTGCTGTATGTGGCATACAAAGAAAAGTTTAATGAGTATGGTTTCTAACATTTATGCGTTCCTTTTTATTGTTATAGGACGATTATATGAATAGTCCGTTGTCTAACCTGATTTTGAATTAACGCGGCTGAGACATCAGACAAATTGTGTTGGTGTGCTTGTAAATTGCCCTCTAGCCGAATAAAGGGCATTGAATGGCAATGAATGTCTATTAATAAAAAAACCCTTAATATTATGTTACATATCATCGGCTAATCGTCTGGCCGTTCACATGACATTATTATCAAACAAGATTACCAAATTTAGCTATTGGGCAACGTTATAGTGGGCGTATATTTCTTAAAGAAAACGATCACGTGTAAATAATAAGTATCAGTTTGATGTTAATCACCAATCAATTTGTTATTTGTCTTTTGTTGATAGGATACACGACTATGACATATAGGGGGTTAAAGGTCAATGCGAGGATAAATAAAGTAACGAGGCATTAAATGTAACCATATAGTATAACCATAATAGTAATAATAACGATTATTTTGGAGGAAGACTTTTGTTTTGTGTACAAGCGGGAAATGTTGGCCAATGAGACATAAGCATTGACGAATGTTATCAATTAGATAGATGTATAGTATGGATAGCGATAGCAGCAAACAACACACCTGGACATCTATACATGCGCATTGATATCTGTTCTGTTTGTGCATCTTTAACATTACAGCAATGCTTTTAGCAAATATGTCATTGTTATTATTGTTATTATTAAACATACCCACAGCATAGGCATATACACATAACTTCTGTTTATCTCGAAGTATCTTAATATCGTGGGTATTCCAATTAATTAATTTAATTCGTTGAATGCAAATAATACAAATAAAATGCCGTTCCAAGAATCTCAGAATGAAGACAGAGATAAAGTAAAAAAGGTGTATATATTACACCAGTTTTGAGAAACAAGAAAATAAATTATAACTATAATTTAAATGGCGTGATAAGGGCGCTGCTTAAAGTGTCTAGATGGGCGGGTTTGTGAGATATACTATCAGCGATTGGTGCAAACTATGTCTTTTCATCAGTGTCATTGGCCAACGGTTTATCATGCTATCACAATACCCTATTATTTTTCCTTATCTCTTTTATATCTAGTTAATTTGTTCCCTTATTTATCAATTATTCCCGCAGAATAAACTTCACGACAGAGGGGTCTGTTTGTACAGCATGTGTATTAAAACAAAGGATAGTGGTCGAACTGGCGAGACTTTGGTGAGTGCAAAGCTGTAATGTCTCATCTTGGGATGTGGTGATAGCCGTCATGTTATGGCCTTAATAAAACGCCTTATTTCTGATTTCAGCTTTTCAGATGGAATGCTGGGGTTGGAAATTTTTAATGTGCGCTTATCGTACGATTAAAATCGTACGATAAATTTGTATGCCAATCAAAGCCATTATTAGTCATTCATAACATTTCTGAGACGCAGCAAACGAGTGATCATGATTGGGATAGATAGAATTTATTTTCACGTGACCATATTCAAAAGTTTTCACATGGGAAAAAGAAAACTTTTCCGCATGGTAAAGATAATTAATTCTGTGTGTATGTATAAATATTATATTATCACATTAAAGTTGTGTTTATATCGACATGTTCATTATTGCTTGTGATTGCCTGCACCTAAAAGTCTTACGACGCGCACCAGTTGTTAGTGAGCAAGGACTGAAATGTACTATACCGCTCTTAGTGTTAGGGAGCATGGTGTATGTAATTTTATTGCTAATACAAACGAATGTTTCGGTTGACGGGAAGCAACATTAGTTAATGATAATTTTTCCTCTGCGCAAATCAAAGTATATATACAGGCATTCCAAATTTTCCATTTATTACCCGAAGTGTTATCTGATCCGTATCAGTTGAACCGAGCATGGCTTTTATGCACGCTTTCTGTGGAGGATGGTTTGGGGCGTAGCTGTTATTATTGCTATTATTACTATTGATAAATTTGATTTATATCATGCGATCACAAGTAAATAGCCGCCAATATATGATAAATAAACATATAAACACTGTTGATTATTAATTACAGCACAATGGCATATATTCAGCTGAATTGAATTAACCTATTCTTTTTTCTTTGAATTTTTTTATACATGCATTTATTCATTCTCGACATTGTTCTGTATATATTATATCATATTTATATTGATTATACTATTAAATTATTATATGCAATACAATCGAATCCCTATCTCCTGATTAAAAAAAAAATTAAAATAAAAGCTACCAAGCTGTCCATCGCCCCCGTCCAACACTTCAAAAAGTGTCTCAAAAATTTTTAAAATCAAAACTTTCACCTTTCGCCTATTCACCTTCTGAAACGTCACTTGTAAATATAATATTAATAAGGTGACTCTTAATATACAATCAACTAAAATACACCAACTTACTTGCTCGCGGCTACAGCATACAATTAATCCACTATTGTTATCGCTCAAACAGCCATTTCCAAATCACACTTCACATACAATAACAACTCTTAACGTCAGAGGCGCGTCTCTTATTCCTTCATTCGGAAAAGGAAGCCATTCCTATTATCATACCACTCATACCTGGTAACATTAATATTGTCAACTCTTCTCCCAAGTTCTCGTGCCCAAATCTTTATTGTTCCATAAATACGCTTTCGATTTACAACTCACCCAAAAACCATTTAATTGACGTACGGACGATCTCAGAAACACAAACAACCATACTCACTCTATCAACATGCCATACTCGGCTCCCGACCAAAACCCAATCAACATGCTCGTAACGTCAGAAAGGCACAGAACGAGAAAAGACGTCAGAGATATTCACTCCACATCCCCACTTTCTGTCTCACCACGGCCTCGAAGATCAAATTCAGAAACATGCCCCCCCAAAATCGACCTCAAAGCCTGTATGTCCGTTTTAGAAGCCTGCGAAGATATAATCCGAAAACAAAACGGTGAAATAGTAAAATCTTCCCTAAAAAAAGCAAAGTCGGCTCCAGTCACACCTACCTGTCCCAAGACTGTCCATTTTGATGAGAACGATCTCGAGCATATAAAATGGTTCTTTGAACAAGAGAAACCAAGAGCAGTCAGCGCTGAGGTATCGTCAGAAGAAGAGTTCTCATCCGATGATTCCGAAACTTCTTTGTCAGAAGACGAGGAAGAACTCGAACTCGTTATTTCCTTACCCAACTTTCCGCGCATTACAACAATGCACAGTTCAAAACGAGTTTTTCTGGAAAAGGTTTATCTTTCCCCTGATAGACGCGCACTGATGGGGCGTATTCACGTCCGAAATCTGGCATTTCAAAAATCAGTGTCCGTCAGATATTCTTTCGACTTTTGGCAAACGTATTCGGAGATATCTGCCACATATTCTGAAAAGGCCCCAGATCGCAAGAACAGCAACTTTGATGTATTTGTCTTCTCCATTGAATTCATAGATAATTCTCGTAATCCGATAGACGGCCGTACCATGTACTTTGCCGTCAGGTATAACGTGAATTTAACCGATTACTGGGACAATAACAACGGATCCAACTATCAAGTAGATTTTAAGCGTGTCCAACGAGAGCCCGTCAAGTCAAAATTTCGAAAAAGTGCATACAGAGTGAGTAAGAGTCAGTACAAGACGAAAAAAGAGGCGCCTATTAATGAAGAATTTGCTCGCTCACCCCCATCGGTTGTATCACTTTGTTACACGTCTTCGAATGCAAAGAAGAAGTTTGTCATGAACAGGTATAACATTAATGATTCGTTGTCCGCGGCGATGACCACTTCTAGACCGAAATCGTTACAACCAACACGCTGCGACGGGGATGCAGAAACTCAGAGGCCTGGGGCCTCTCGTCAATTATCATCATATAGCCCTCCAACCATCTCTTACGTTAACAACGAATTGAATAAGGCATTCTTCCCAGTTAACCGTATTGAGCCCAGCGTAGAGTCAAACAACCAATGGGATTTCGGAAAACATGGCAAGATGACAACTTCTACTCCAATCGCCATCCCATCAAAACCAGCAATTGGATCGACATCTTATTTCGAGCTTGTTGAACGATATTGCTTCTTCCAGGGTACACGTACAGGATCATATGCTAATTCCCCCCCAATCGGAGCTTCTTCATAAACAACGATGTATGTACTTGGTGATGGTAATTAATGGTAGAAGGCGGACTTGAGTGATCCGGATAGTAAGCCGGAAAAGTGGCTTGGCTTTGTAAGTCATTCGTTGTATATATTGATGGACATAATTTCCTACTTCTCTGGTCGTATCAAAGTATTGAACAATTACCGCTACAGATGTCGTTCTGTTTACTATGAATTCATACCTCATTGAACAATCGTTTATGTTATTGACATGTTCCTGGGTTGCACGTTATTTATTTACAAGCGATAGTGGTTGAGTATGCACCAATCAAGCGGAGAAAACAACTGTTTCGTTAATTTAAGCTAGAGAACACGTACATGTGGAGAATAAGGAATTGTAAATTTGTTGTGCATATTCCTCTATTTAACACAACTGTAGATTTTATTATGTATTCCCTTTCGTTTACTTTATTTTATTACGGTTGAGTTTTGAGCAGCAAGAAGTAAAAAAAAATATTTTATAATATATTAGTATTCACCCAACATATGTGAATTCTCTCGTTAAGCAAAGACATTCTCTGCAGTTTCAATAAAAGATCATTTTACCATCCCGTGACCTCTAAGACAGTCATTGATAAATTGTTTGATCGCTTTTTGCAGCTTTCCCATTTTATTATGATTAACAAACAGCTTCTTGTTATTTGCTGTTATGATAAGTGACAAGATCGACTGTTGGAATAGGAAAGAACAAGTAATTAACAGTATACTGGGAAAGCAACATTTCGGGTCAGGAGCTGTAGTTTTATAAGCGATCAAGGGTTTGTGATATTAATATATATTATGTCAGTGAAACTTCAAAGCATTTGCTCGTTCCCATACCAAATTACGAGGGGTCAATTGCTGATGTGACTCAAAATTATGAAAATGACTTATTCAATTATTACAGAATAAGAATAACGCGGCAAAACGACGAAAAACGCGAATAAATACTCGATTGTTATCTATTCAATGCAGAGCATGTTCATTTACATAGAAGACCAAGTAATGCTAGAGTTACCCAAGAAATAAAAATTATTTAAAGAGACTGTCAATTACTTCTGAGGAAATTTTATGTGCTACTTGTTGCAGAATGTTTGGAGACATTAATTCGCCAAAGTCAGAGTCGTTCCCATTAAACACAAATTGGCCAAATAGTATAACACTATGAAAATGCCTTCCAATCAGTTATGGAAGCACAGTACAGCATTAAAAAACGGATATTTTTTTATGCGATGTAAACGTATCTCACGCGTTTGTTTTGGGAGATGTAAAATGGAAAATAAAACATGGTAAATTTGAGCGTTGTTTACAACCACGACCCTTAACGTATTTTTTGCTTTATTTACAAACCAATGCCCGCTTCTAAGCAAGAAACGAAACGTCGATGCATATTACATTTGCGAAACGAAGGCACTCGCAATGGTCAAGAAATTTATCGCCGAACAAACATTTCACTTTCTACTATTTATGATAACATAAATTTTTTTAAAAAAAAACAGTAGATTACGCGTGACGACCAATTTGTCCCATGTCCCAAAGATTTGCACAAAAGTTTTGCATGGGGCGGATTTTCAGGAGGATAATGGATGCCAAATTTATGTAAAAAACATATGTCGGAAGTAAATAGTATGCTTGGACGTAGATAGAAATTCCAGCAAGACAACGATCCAAAACACACGAGTCTTTTTGTTATGGGATTTCTGAAAGAAAACGTCCACGGTAGCTATGTACTGACATCGAATAGTCTCGATTTAAATCCGATAAAAAATTGCAAAGAGAACGGATTTCTTATTAAATAAATTTGGTAGTTTTTATCTCTCAAATGACCCATTTTTATAGAAATTGATCAACTCATTGAGTAACAATGACAAAATAAAAATATCCGGGTTTTTTTGTAGCTTTGAATAGAAATAACGACTTTGTTGTTCTTTATCATGTTTACTATGACTTTTCTTACCAATTCTATAATCTGAAAATTCCTTTTCAAAAAAAGAGTTTATACTGTAATTAAATGTTGCAGTTAGTTTTGGCAATAGAACTAGCCTCCAAAAAAAGACAAAATATTTGTATTAACACGCAAGGTCATAGTCTGCATAATTAAAGTATAGTTAACACATAATATCGTTAATAACAATTTGAGTTCGAACTATACGTGCTCCATGCTGAATGAACAAAACTCTTCGGAGGGGAGGGGAGACAAAAACATTATTTTAGAACCAAAAAAATTTTACTTGCTTAAGTAAATGTCAATATTTAGTGTTTTCTCCATTTGCAGTCACCACACTATAAATCCAGTTGGGCGTAGATAATATCGAATTGTGGTATACTGTTTGCGGAATCGCATTCCACTGTTTGAGGGCTGAAAGCTGTGCCACTGCACCGGGAGAAAGTAGATTTATCTGACCATGTGACTTTCTTCCAGTCTCACCCACCCAAGTCAAATGTTCCAATATTCTTTTTTTGGCATTTAAAAAATGCAAGAACGATTGTTTCTTCATGATGTCACGGCGAGCTGTTCTTGCAGAAATTTGTCTTTAGAAATTGTCTTAGTAATTTCTGTCAAATTCCATGCGGCAATGTAAAGAATAAAGTTTTTTGTTATTTTTTTTTTCATCATGATTTCTTAAATAAAACAAACATTTATTTAGGCAAATAATACAGTAGGTGGCACAAATCAGAAATTTCTCATAACTTACGCGACGACCGGAGTTTCTTACTGATAAAACTTTTGCTCAAATATATGCTAAGCTCCACCTGGAAGGAATAAAAACCAACCACGCAAGTGGCATGTAATAGGGGCGATTATAGCGCGGTTGGATAATATAAATCAAGCAAATTAATTCTTTATCCGAATTAGGTTTTGTTTTCCACTCGATAAAATCGCATGATTACCAGAAAGTGCATCGTTAAACGTATAAAGCTAATGGAGAAACCCCTTCATCAACATCCATTAATAATTACAACGATAAGCAGTTTAGACGAGTTAATGAAAATGTATGCATTCTGTAAAGATTTCTCTTTAGCGCAATGACAGGGAGATGGCTTTTGCGGGCGCAGTCTGTATGCGAAGAGAAGATATCTGTTTTACAGACAGCCATGTTTATAAAACAGCATTGTTTATACGAGAAGTAAATTTTCTACTAACAACATAGTCGTTCATAATATAATAAGTAGCATTTGCACAATATTGTTGCATTCGGCAGTCGGAGAGCGACAATCTTTCGCATAGGTATGGACAGGAGGATGTTCTAATCTAGCTTCAGCCCACCGCTCTTGTTTCGATGATTGGTTTTGCGACTGAATCTGAAATTACAAGTGACCTAATTTAATTGTTTAACATGCGATATTCGTATCCAAATAAGGGTACCTATGATATAATAATGACAACAATTATTGGTGCATGTCGACTAATCGGGATAACTCGCTCGCCTATTCTAAAACAAAATAATCGTTTACAATATTATTTATAGACTCACGTTCCGCTATTATATCCGGGAATACAAAATCTATTGCATCTAATGACTTCTGATTACTTGTACCATTGTCACTTCTACTCAAAGAAGGCCCAGCTGTCTTTTTGCTGTTAATTCTATTAATCCGGTCAAGCCATCTAATGTGACTGGTTATGCATGTCAGTTTGAGCCTTTGTTGGTCATCAAGTGAGTCATAGTGACGCATTTCTCTGCGCAAGCGCCATCCGCAGCGCCAATATTTACACGATCTAAATTAGGAACCGCATTTTTGGTGCGAAAATCATACAATTCATGTATTAGTATATGCTTTATAATTAAATGTATAGTTGGTGGTTGGTGTGCTCTTATGGGATGTTTTATGGAAAGAAAGGATGCCGGCCAGGGAAACAATTTTATTTTTTAGCCATCATTACTTCCTTTTTTAGGATCTTGAAAATAAATTGCATTATCTTGCAAGAGATTAATGTGGGACAGAAAACCAGACAAATTATAATGTGAACTGATGTATACGCTAAACAGTAAACTAAATTAACTAATGACATTTTGGTGAGGCTTTGCTTGATTTTATCATGTGCAAATACAGACTACTGTGAAGCTCCTCTAAAGTTGATTTTCCAACCATCTTATTAATTGCCAAGTCCGTTTTATGAAGCAACCCGATATTGTCTGGTGTGCTCATTAAATAAGCAAAAATAGAATCCATTCTGTATATTCTTTTCGCATTCACTTCCAGTTTTTGCCCAACATAATTTCTTCTTACTGTTTATTTTATTTACAAAGATTTTCTAAGTACGTGTAAAGGAATACCCGCTATAACAGATCACAAATAATAAGAGAAAACCAGAACATATATGCATTTTCTCTTTATTATATAATTGACTTGATATCTGAAAACATGTCTGCTAGTATACTATCCCTAATGAACATGCCTCCCAATAATTGCTGATTTTTAACATTATCTCAAGGCACGTTAAATTATTAGGATTTACGATGAATAATAATAATTATTTCGTAGATGATCACTCAAGATGTATTACAAGGACATGTAGCGGTATTAAAAGTATAAAACTGTCTGTTAATAAACCAACCGATATTTTTTAGATGCTCAAAACGCGAATTGTGTCTGTATGCTTAACTACAAAATATGTTCTGTAGTTTGAAAGATACATCAAAAAATATATGCGAACAAAACGAGTATAGTTCAGCATTCAATCGATTATTATAATAATGTGAATAGAATAAACACATTAAGGCGAGAGAATTTTAGCAGCATGAAGTTGATATTGAACAATATGAGCAGTATTAAATTTAATAATCTTGTCAGTGAAAAATAAAGCTGAAATAGCATTCGAGTCATTTACAGTAATGTGTCAAAGTATCCTACCTGATTGTAATTCAGGATAGGAATAATCAAATGCTTTGAGAATTATGTGTAAAAATTTCAGATCAAGGATGCTTACAGCAAATTTTACCAGACATCTATCTGAACCGTTAAGAACATATGAAACCATATAAAACCGTATGACGCTTATTAGGGACATAAACTTTAAAAATCCATATCTCCACATGTTTGTAACCGATTTGTTTTTGTTGTTTTATTTGCTAAATTTTACGTTTGCTATGTTTTTTTTGAATATTAGGAGGGAACAGTTACTATATTTGGCAATAAGCGTGTATGACATCATCGATTATCATCATGTCACATAATAATAAGCAATTCTAGTAGCAATTACGCAGTAACTCGTTCAACAATCATTTAAACGCATGCTGATAGTCTGGGAAAATAATGAAAAAAATAATTACAGAATTCAGTTGGGAAGGGATCGAGATATAAAATTTTGAATTTTTATAGCTAAATTTGAGTATGGGGTATAAATATATCTCGAGTTAAAATATTTGATGTTTGAAACTTTTGCTGTAAGCATCTGATTGATCTGAAACTTTTACACATACTAATTTCCCATACGTATGGTGTATAACAAACCCTGATTATTATTAAAACGTTTGATTACTCCTGTCCTGAATTACAACCAGGTAGGATACATTTGTTATAAAAATTTGCCAGTCGCGAAACGTAGTAAATAGAGAGTACGCCGTTTTTATATAAACTTCACTATATTAAAAATTTTCGATACAGTAAGAAGATAACATGATCTCTGTATCTTAGACTGACCTTACTCCGTGGGTTTCCCGTAACATCCACTTATTAAACATACAAGTAAGGCGCATAAGTAGTTGACCCCTCATAATTTAGTATATGCAAGAGCAAACGCTTTGAAAATGTCAACACATATAACATACCACAAACACTGGTCACCTGTAAAATTTCAGCTCGATCGAATATCACGTGCAAAATTTTAAACATTCAATATGTTACCTCTAAAACATATAAAACATATGAAAACATATTAAAACACCTCGTTTTGCTTATTTGACATAAACTTCAAAAATCTATATCTTTGCAAGTTTCTAATCGATTTGCATAATTTTTTTTTGTTTGCTTTGTCAAATTTATCTCTACGCACTCTTTTGGTGGTTGGACGAATTAAAAAAAAAATCGGCGTTATACGTGGTCATAATAAATATATGTGGTATCAATCTGTATCATGCCCTACAATTATCTGCGTTTTGTAATAGCAATTACGCAATAATTTGTTCAAAAACTTATATGAGTGTGTATTCTGATATTGTAGAAGAACAAATTAAAAAAAAAGTCACTAAATTTGGTTTGAAAAGTGTCGAGATATGAATTTTTAAGTTTTATGACAAAAATCGTGTTCACGCTATGATATATCCAGAGGTAAAATATTGAATGTTTAAAATATTTGCATGTGACATTCAATCGAGCTGAATTTTACAGGTGATCAGTGTTCGTGGTATGTTATATGTGTTGACATTTTCAAAGCAATTTGCTCTTGCATATACTAAATTATGAGGGGTCAACTACTTATGCACTTTAGCTAAACACAGACACTAATAATCCCCAATAGAAGCAGTCCACCTGGACTTGTTTCTCTACATGTAAGATAAAAACAGCGGCTTCAGCGTTGTAACAGTACCTCGTGATAGTAGGCGCACCGGATAGTTCGACAGATTTTTGCGTTCGTATGTTAATCACTAACTACATACTTTTAGTGACCAGCATAGTACTACTTCCACGGACTGAACTTGCCTTTACCTAAGGATGAATGGGCGCGTTTTCATGACGTGACAGACTTGACATGTTAATATAAAAGCCTTGTGCAGCTGTTATAGAATCATCGTCAACGTTTGGAGTCCCAACGAGCATATAACGCAGTTAACATCCTCGGTATGCTTCTGAAGGATTTTCGTCAGAAGCAAATTATACGTGTTTCTGACAAGATATTGTTCTTTAGGACGCTCGTTTAAGGTTTGGCATTACATACAACGTCCTCGCGCTTCCGAACTGGACGCCAATAAAGTAAATTTGATAATGACAAGTATAATATTAAGAATAAGCACACTTGCATCATTTGTTAGATGTAAAGAAGAAAAATTAAAAATTAACGCAATCACAAGTAATCTTCCCGCTTTGAAGAACGACATTACAACCTAAAACCTCTTAGTGCTACAACTTGCGCGTAATGTGAACATTTGGTCGTTTTCCGTGTTAAGTTTTCAAATTACACGGCAAACACGTTTATAACGAAATATTCTAAAAATAAGTATATAAAAAAAACCTATATATGAAACCATTACCCACACGGATGGGAACGAGCCAAAAAGAAAAAGACCACCCCGCAAGTGATAACGCCACCCCTATCTTTTGTCAGAGCGGGTCTTTCCGTTCTTTTTTTCGCGTTGACACAATTACCTTCATTTTGGCTTTACGCAAATTATAGGAGCATGAATGAAACTCACACAGTGTTCGACACCACCTTTCCGAAGCCATCGTCCGAATCGAACGAATTATCGATTTAGTGAGCGTGACAAAGAACCACCATAAGTCTGTTGTGAATAATAACAGAGAAGTTTTCTACAGATGGCTGTTTATACTGAAACTTGACTAATGAGTCGACGAACGGGCTTCTGTTATGAAAAAGCTTTGCCTTCTGGTGCTGAATATATATCCTGATAAGTATAATTGCACTGTAAACATTAATTGCGATGGTGACACCACATCTATACATAGTAATAGTTAGTACATGAATGACTACACCATGGTAACACGTTGTGTTAGAATACGTTATAGTTATAGTTCTTCATTGATGTCGATTTTTATATTTTACAATATGGCGACTAAACGGACGCAATCACAACGGCCTCCAGGTCATCAGTCGACGTCGCAAATATTTGACCCTATATATACTAGTGAACCTGATTCTGATGAATCAGGGGTTTCTACCGAGGAAGAACAAGATCCTACATATGATTACTCGTCAGAAGAGATGGATTACTTAGGAGTCCAAGATGACGACGGGGAGAACGATGCTGCTACAATGGAAGACCTAGAAGAAGAAGTTGTGGACATAGTGGCGGATGAAGATGATAGCGGCCCGCCTGAAAATGAGGACATGAACGGGGCAGAATCAAGCGAATTCGAATGGGACGTGTCAAGATCTCGGAATAGGACGTCTAGAGAATCAAAATCTAAGGTAAATCAGCCGATACAGCAGAAGAATCGGCAACGCGTTGATAGAGCTGAGCTGAATAGAAGAAGTATGTACGTCATCTATGGTCTGTTCATCGTTCTTCAATAAATGTGCTTACGGAAACTACCGTCTGAACCATAGACTAGGTTGGTAATTGCGTTAGAATGTGTTTTCCTTGAATAACCTTTGAAGTTTCCATCGATCTGGCTTTAGTTACAACGACGATGAGTACAGTCCCGGCGACTCCTCTTCATCGACGCCTATCGCCGGCAGTCGAATAATGACAAAACGACAACGGGCCAAATTGAATGAGAATTATCAACCTGACTTGCTTCAACTACCGATGGGTGAGGACGACTTTCGTGTCATGGTTTTGATCTTTCTTTTTCCCTTTGTATAGAAAGCTAACGATCTGATTCTACAAGCAGAATCCACACGGAAAAAACATCTGACGGAAGAGGAGATTGCGTTGCGCAAATCTGAAATAGCACGGAGAAGAAAGCATCAGAGTATACAACGAGCAGAACAAGACAAAGTTGGTTGAGTTTATTGTAATCCCTTTGTCTGTACAAGGTCATTTTGTCATTTATAATTCAATTATCTATTAGATGGACACAATAAATCGTCTGCTAAAAAAGCAAAATACAAAGCGACGTAGTAAAGATCAGGATGATATTGATAACCAAGAAGGACAATCAAATACCGCGCGAAAACTGCCGCCACCACCACCGTTACCGACATCATATCGATATATTAATTCAAAGGAAGGAAGTTTGTTATCTATACCAATAGGCTACGAGTGTCCAATTCCCTTTATCAAAGAAATTAGGTGAATATTTATGCATTAAATTTGCATATGTGCGATTGTAGTATTTGACGGCATATTTCTAACCTCTCGTCCGTGTTATTCTTTAATACATTCCAATATTCCTCAGATATCCGCCACCTATTCCTCCTTGCTCGGTTCCAGGTTGCAGTAATCCAAAGAAATATCGTAGCGCGAAGACACATGAGAATGCATGTTCGATGGAACATTTGAAATTAATTGACGGGAGAACATGAGGACAGAAAGTGCCAGGATGTTGTTGGCTTGTCAACAATGTTCGAAAGGGTCAATATAGCATAATGTTTTTTTTTTCTCCCTTCTTCACGATTACAGTCAGCTATTCTGGCAATAAAATGAAAACCATTACTAAATGGCTATAAACTTTCAATTGCTATTAAAATTGATCCACGAGCGAGTTGTGGACCGAGGACATTTTATGAGAGACAATATTCTCCAGCGAGAAAAGATAGGTAATCGCACAAACATTGGGGGTTTGCAATTAGTCTCTTGTGAAAAGTGGACTGATAACATGATTGTCAACAATTGTACAAATTCTGTTCAATGACTGATATGACAATAAGGTGGATTAACGTAATTGGCACACGAGATAAGTTTGGATATGACAAGACTGGCTTATCTATATCCTTACATTACTTAATTTCTGTATTTATTGCATATTTAGATTGACGTATTATGTAACTTAACTTGGTTCATGCAGGGTCTTGATGTGATTATCACTGTTTCTTCTGTTGAATAGCAACTAATTCTATGGCCAGCACACCCAATAACTCATCAAACTTGCTCAAGTCAGGGCGATTGCCATCTAATCGAAATTGTTGTGCATCCGTGATTCCTTCGCGTTCTAGTGCAGTTATCATTTGACCGCGATCGTTACCTTTAAGAAAACTGACAAAGAATACTTGAGCATGCGGCACAATCTCCTCACGATACTTTTTAAAGAGAGAAGCAAAGCTATAGGAATGGGAGCGTGTATTCTCTTCCTCGTCCGTAACAACGATGAACACCTGAATGTAGATATAGTAACGTTAGAGCCCATTATGTGACAAAATTTGCAGAAACGAATTTATTGGCAAACTTACATCAACGTGCTTGTGTTCTTCGTAATAAGGATATAATGTGGCAGCCGGTGAGGTAGATCCGTTAGCGCGAATAGTCTCGGTCACTGTAATCACGTCTGCCGCGCCCCTTGGGATTAGTGGTGGATGAACGATTCCACTGTTGAAGAACGTCAGATCCGCCTTTAAGTATACCGATAGCAACGATCCGATAATTGTAGCAACCTGTACGGCAACTCCCATGGATGACGAACAGTCTCCGAACACGGCTACTGAATGTTGCTCCCCCTCAGGTAGTTCGATTGTTGCTAACTTCTCTTCCGCGTAATCCATCAGTTGACCGACAAACGGCAAATTCAGTTTTCGGAATGTAAGGATTCTTTCCATCAATTTTGAATAATTAGCTCTCCCATGAACGGACATCAATGGTTCGCGATTAAGTAAACGCGTAGTAATCGCTGTATTAGCTTCTGCACAGCATAGTTCTTCGTAGAACCACAAGACGTCTTCCAGAGGCGCGCGTTGAACTAGAATGGTCTTATGAGTGTCATTTAGTACAATGTCGTTATTTTTGACTTTTTGCCTAATATAAGAATAACATTCTGTTAAATATGGATGAGCTACAAGGACATTCTCGAGATTTTCGGTTGTTATGTTTGTGTATGCGGCAATGGAAGAGTCGGGTGGTGCCTCGGCACCATAAATCATCGGAAGGAAATATGGTGCTTGAAAGTCACTGGCACGGAGGTGCACCAAATCAGCCAATTCCTTCCAGGGTTCTTTAGTAAAATTAAGCAGGAAAAAGTCTAATCGATGCTGAGGAAATGATTTACACCACTTGCGTATTCTCCTCGCAAATGAACTGGTCAAATTAGATGAATGACTTTCCTGGCTGGAATTGTTGATTTCTTGTTGAATTCTAGCTTTTGTAGTTGCGCGAACGTTGAATCCTTTTGCTGTGTAGTAATCGAGCTTCTTTTGCCATTGTCTGGCTTTTCGGGGCGCATCTAGTAACTGCACCGTCTTGAACACCTCAGCTGGGACCATTGTGGTAAGGAATTCGTCAACAATAGCGTAATTCTTAGTTGCCCATAATGCAACAACAGTACGAGCTTTAGTTCCTACAGAAAGAGCGACATTATGATCGGATAAGGAATAAATAGCGGCCTTGTACGAAGAAGCACCATATTCGTTAACAAGGTCTATATGCTGTTGTGTCGTAAAATTAGGATTGAGAATTTTGGAACGAATGTGTTGCACAGTCGTGAAGCTTTCGGCATCGATTGGATTACCCATAGTTAGCTTAGAATAAGGCTTGATGAACAGGAGGAAAGTTTCATGGACGGGCTTTATATGAGTAATGAATTTAATTTACTGCGCTTCCTTTATTAGTCACACAAGCAAAGTTCTCACTGCGCTCGCTTTGCTCACTGCGGAGTAGTATGTAATGTACTGCGTCTATAATTCGTGAGCGCAGTTGACTACTTTATCTACATATCCGGCCACCCAATGTGCCTCTCAAATACTATTTTGTACTCCTCCCAAGACGCATTCCATATCCAATGCCTTGCTTCTAACCAGAACCAGAACTTTAACCACCAACCTCCTCCACTAGGAATCTCCTTTATTCCTTCCCTAACTCCTCTTCCTGCGCCTTGTGTACCCAGTTCTCTAAGAATAGGAAGAGCACTTTTGAGTAAATCCATTTCAGGATCTAATTGTTTGCCAATACCTTCAAGTAATAAAATGGCAATCACTATGTTAACGAAATCACCATCGAGTTTGACGTGATGAGTTCTGACCATCTGCATTACTTCTGTTAAGACATCGGAAATTCTTATTTTGGCTAATTGAAATGTTGATGACTTGACGTTTAATATTAAGTGTTGCATTTTTAGCGCAAATACGTCCCCATCTATAACCGTGTCCGGTGCATTGCTGCGTTCAATCATCAATTTACCCGCACGATATCCGTCAAATTCAGCAACGGCTCGAAATAAATCCAAGAAATTACGACGATTCACTTCATTCAACTCTGATACTAGTCCAGTGTCTACGAACACTATTTGCGGACGATATCCATCATTGTAGAGTCGGTTGAGTTCTTGAATCCACATATCGCGGTCGTCAGCGTATTGTCTCAATCGTGTTGTTGTCGTGAAACAAGTTTCATCGAAGGGTGTCGTGGATGTAAACTTTGCCCAAATATCTTGTAATAATGTGTATATTGTAGGCTTCGTAAATTTGATCATAATATTACCCGGGTGCAAATCTGCGTGAACAAAGTTGTCGATAATCAACATGTGCTGTTGAATAGGGTGATTATTTGTTAATAAATAGAACTTGTATTACAAGAATTACTCGAGGGTCGTAAAGGAGACGTACTAGAAAAGCGTCAAGTCCTAATAGATGATGTTTAAAAAGCACGTCAATTTGGCAGTCCAATATCTTGTTTGCCATACTCCGATATACTGTGTATTCAACTCACCTATATCAGCAAGCATACGATCGAACACTCCACCACCATTACGAAGAAACAGCCTAATCGGCAGTGCACCTTCATAGTCTTCAATTAGCATTGCTTCAGTCGTATATTCCATTAACGGCTGCGGGAACTTTATCAGTTTACGATACTTGAAATTTTCCCGAAAACGGACGAGATTATTTCCTTCTATACGGAGATCAAGCTGATCTTGCATCATTTCTCCAAACTTCATGACCTCTTCAGGCAACGACAGCCAATGGATAGTTGGTATTGCATCGAGTATTTTGGCAAATATAAGTAAGATTTTGAGGTCTCTTTTTATTTGTTTGTCGACGTTCGGGTGTAAAATTTTTACTGCAATTTCGGCAGAGATATATTCTGGGTAGGAATCGAGGGAGTTTACGGTGGATATGTGCATGAGTTCGGGTTTTAGTGTTGCTTTGTATACTTGGGCAATCGCTCCAACACCAATCGGGTTAGGATCAAAGCATGTAAATATATCCTCGAAAGGTAGGTTGAAATTGTCGGATATGATTTGTTTGGTAACAGAAAGTGAATGTGGCTTAACAGAGGAGTGTAATTTGGAGAGACGAGCACACATTTCTTCCGGGAAAATGTCTGTTCTAGAAGCTGCCCATTGGGCCAACTGGAAAGGAAGACAAGAGCGCGTTGTTAGAGTACGTTTTACATACATTTAACTTAAGCACATTTATTGTCTCATGTGAAACGTATTTAAACATCTGCCTAACGTTCGTTTATCGTGCTCAATACATGTTACGTATTCGTTCCGAGTTGATATACCTTTATGAAAGTAGGTCCAGCGGTTTCCATCTGTCTAACTAACAGATCATACCACCATAACGCTCCTGATCGCTCATTTCCATGCTTTTCAACTCTTTCCCCAATAAACAGTGCCGGAGTCGTCAAGATCACAGGCAAGAATAATAATGTTAAGTAAGAAAATCTCCATCCAACTAAGATAGGCTCTATTACGTAGTCAGATAGGAATGAAACAATAGCAGATAACAGTCGCGGAGTTTCTGAACGCGCGTGAACAGAAGATTGATTAATAGGTGATAGACGAATTGTATTTTTTGGTATATCAAATTCCGTAAGGGCTAGCGTGAAATTATGACGGCAGAAAGAAAGCGGGAGGGTGATAAATGCTATACGGGGAAGTAGTGGTCGCCATGTCGGTGGCCTTCTATATTTCAAATAGGACAATGATCTATTATTTTGTCTTGCAAACAGTATAATTCTGTTGCAGCGCGTATGTATCGACAGACCTCTTGAAAATGCGTGAAGTAGAGGTTGTCCGATATACATAGTCTAGGATTGACCGTTGGGATGGGAAAATAAATAGGGTGAGTTACACGAATCAACCGAAACAGAAAGAAAAGTTTGGATCACGTGGAATGTAAAGTGTGTTTAAATTTACTCTGGCAAGAAAGAATTTTCATATTTGACATCATGGTTCTTTAACTCTAGATCAATATAATGTTTGCTCTTTTACTTCAAAAGCCCATATTTGAGCAAGTTTCTTGTCAATTCGCGTATTTTTTTTCTCTGTATGTCTTTATGATGGCCATATAAAAAAGTCTTGTACATGTTATACAGACCTATACACTCACTTTGGCGCGAGCCATTCAAACAATAGCGGGAAAATATTCGACTCTGCATTTTATAATTACCGGATGCCCGTGTTATATACTATAGTACAAATCACAAAATTTGCTGATAACAAGCCGAATAAGCAAAGCAATATCTTTTCATGAGCTTTATTATAATGCGCGCTTTATGTGCGTAATGCGTTTTTTACCAATTACATATCGGAGATTTACAGTGAATATACGTTAACGATCTCATTGTGGTTGTTCCTAAAAAGATCAAGGCCGCGTAATAGAGTTAATTAGGGTATAAAACTACATTCATAGTAACATTCTCTCGTACCTGCTCGACGAAATTCAAAGCGTCTTCTTTCGTGATGCAATTAACGCGTGATACCTTGTTAGAGAATGTCACGCCATAAAATTTGTCCGCATTCGCCAACATCTCGGGTCGAAACGTAGTGGTAATAAACTGGCCATTTTCACTTAATTCATGTATCATTGCTGATAGAAAGAATGTCTGATATTTCAGAAACTGTTCGTGCTGTAAATAACTATCATTGGCAGCATTACTTACAGGCAACGGCTGTTCGATATTGAGCATCAAGCGCGGCATCAATTTCATCGAACAGATAAAACGGCGCTGGATCACATTGTTGTATTGCAAATATAAGTGTGAGGGCAACCAGAGATTTCTGTCCACCTGATAGTTGTTGCATTCGTAGGCCCTCGTCAGTCTTGCTGTTAAAAGAGACCTAGAAGGAAATCACAGCAACACTGTCAGAGACATTAAAACAGTTTCAGAAAACATAAACCGTCTTGAAAACATGTACCTTAATTGCAACACCTGTATAGTTATCTACTGAGCTTCCTTCGTTTTCATTAAATTCTTCGTCTTCGTCCTCATCCCCATCCTAAATTTGCGAGAGGCGGTCAGATGAACGACCAAGCATCAGTTTTTTTTATTCACCAGCATCATAAGCCTACCCTATCAATATGTCTCAGCATAATTAGTTGACCTCGCCCGGCAGGAACTAGTTTCTCGAAGACTTCAGAGAAATATTTGGCAACTTGTTTAAACGTACGTTCAATCGCTTCGTCTTTCCGTTGGTCGAGGACGTCTATTAAATCAGCAATAGACTTAAAACACAAACCGTAAGTAAATATAAATTTCCTTCTACGAGCACGTCATTTAACTCACTCTTTTAGACTGATCCAATTCTATTTTTCGTTTTGATAGCGTGTCTCTTTGCTTGGTAAAATTGTTATACTGTTCGAAGGCTTTTTTATTGACGTGATTGTACTTCTTCAAGCCCTCTCGAACTTTGTGTAACATCCTTAAAAGCTACAGATATAAACTCATCAGTGAGAATTTCGAACCAAAAAAGCCTCATCTCAGACTAACCTTGGTCAAGTCAGTGCTAGTATACTTCTCAAAAGCTGCATCAGGCAATGCACCAAGTTCGCGAATGTTCTTCTGGCATTCCTCTTTCTTCTTAAGCAATAAGCTTCTTTTCGACAAAAATTTCTCCATTACTTTTTGATGCCTTTCCATTTCTTGTTGCCAAATCTCTTGATCCGCTTTAGCTTTTTCAAGTTCCTCGTTCTTATCGGTTAAATCCGTAGATAACTTGCGCAGAGTTTTCTCAATTTCTTCGGCACGATTATTAATATTCTGAATTGTCTTTTCCAACTCCTTCTTGTTGACTGATAAACGAGCATCTTCATTAGTTGTAAGACTTTCTATCTGCGTAACAAACTCATCTCTACGTCGTTTAAGATTTGCGTTGAGTTCATTTTCGAGCACGTTCTTTCTTATTTCCAACTGCGATCTTGTGGTTGATGATCTTGCTAGACGTTCCCGTAAGTCTTCAATCGACGCGTTCAATTCTGCAAGTTGCTGCCCTTCTTGTGGTGTTAACTGCTGAGCAAGCTCTGTTCCCATTTCCATTTGATGGGCTTGATATTGAGCGGTAAGCATTCTGATATCAGTTTGCACATTTTGTAAAGATTTCTCCTTGTTGGCTTTTGATTCTCGTAAACTAGCCTCTTCTTTTATCTTTGAATTAATTTCGAATATGAGCGGATCACGGCTGTCTTGTGCTTGCCTTCGCCTCGCTTCAATCAACTGCATCTGACCCAGGACACGGGTAATGCTTTGATCAAGACGTGTAATATCACTCTTTATTGCATTGACCCGACCTTCCAGTTCTTCACATTCGCTTCTGTATCTCTTATAGTTTGAGGAAGCTTCCAATCTTCTCCGTCTAACATCATGATATCCACCGCTTAAGGCGCCCTTACGATCTACACGGTCACCACTCATTGTGATGCAATTCAAGCCATGACTCCTCGCGAACGTTGCACAGATTTCGAGGTTAGAGCATATGATTGTTCGGCTAAAAACTTGTTGGAAAGCCTTAGCATACTCATCATCGAACTTTATTACTTCTAACATGGGTTTGACATCGTCATCAGCCGGGTATTCGCATGGTTTCGGATGTAGACGATTTAAAGGCATGAAAGTGACGCGACCATTTGATGCCTCATTGAGAGCTTTCAAGACTTTCGTAGCAGTCTCATCGGTGTCGACTACTACATGAAATAAGCTGTTTAAGCGTAAATAGCATGCGAGACTACGGAGTTGTAGAGCTAAACAAGATAACAAGATAACCACAATTAATACACACCTTTGACCAGCAGTTACCTCTACAGCAGTCCAGTAGGAATCACTTACGCATTCAAATAACTCAAACAAAGGTCCATATACCCCCTTAAGTTTGTAACGTTCAGTTATCTTCTTCACAAGAGCCAAACCTGCACTAGTATTCTGAAAATGTAATCGATATAAGCGAATGTCTCACAAGAGATATCAGTTGAAATCATAGACATTTACCTTGTCCATAGATCCCATTAAAGACCTTTCACTCTTCCGCAACAGCTCACGTGTGTTACTCAACTTAGTATCAAGCTGTGCGTCCTCTCGCCATCGTTCTCTGATATAATTACATATAAAAATCCAATTATGCAAAAATTGCAGCATTTTCTGGATAAAAGCAATTGAAACCTAGTCGTAATGAATCTTCGTTTTTAAAAAAGTATTTACGAACTTTCTTTCGTCTGTAAGCTTGTCCCTCTTTGCTTTTAATTCATTAAGGTCAGTATTCATTTGCTCAAGACTCTTTTTACGTTGTTCTAGCTGTTCCCTCTTGTTCTGTATTTCGACTTCGGTCGTTTCGATGGTGCGCTTAATATTTTCTATTTCATGTTCTAAATCACTAGCCTAGTTAAGTAAAAGGCTGATTAATAGTGACCAAAAAAAGATAATGTAACGCATTCAATATGCCATATTAATGTACTTGTTTTTGTTGTACGGTAATTGTACGTTTAATTTCAGTCATTTCTTCCTGAAGCCATCCATCGCGCTCAGCTCGCGTGCGGAATTGAATGCTTCTTCCTTGTTTTGCATACAGGGCTTGTCTTCGGAGCTCCGCTTGCTCTAGACTATACTTATACAATGTCAATTATATTCTAAGACACAGGCATAAGACTAAATTATTTAAACAAATCATTACATATACCTCTCGTTAAGTTGAGCTTCTTGATGCAATTCCCTTTCATAATTCGGCAAAACTTCATTTAGCTCCGATTCTTTGCGTTTTATATCAACTTCAACAGACCGCAATTCCGCCTCTCGTTTTCTCTTCGAATATAACACATGTCAGTCACCTAAAAACAATAATCCTGTAATTTATTCTCAACATACCTTCAGCTTATGATTTTGGGATGTCGTCTCTTCAAGATCTTTGATTTCTAGTTCAATTTGAGCATAGACTTTTATATGATCTCTTTTATCATCATCGAGTTGCTCTTTTTCTATTTTGAGAAATTCGATATTTTCCTGCAACTCATGAATCTGACTTTCTATTTCCTTTCAATTACGTGCAATTAGCAATGCATCTTGTAGCTAACGAATGTCATTGTAGCTACTTACTGTTATTGACCGATGTTGCTGGTCGTATTCTTTATTCTGTTCGTCCGACCCACGAACATCTTTTTCCCGAGCTTCATCCATCTTTATCAGACAATTGATCAAGTAGAGAAGCAACATACTAATATGATAATCTATTGATTTATACGTCGAACAAAAATTTTCATAAAGCTTACCTCTTGTAGTTGCTGCAAAAGATCCGTCTGTTCACGGTGATAAATTGTATATTCTAAGCATCGGCGCTCACGGTCCATGTCTTGGAAATTTTTTAGTTCTTCCTTTTCTTCTTCTAACTCTTCGAGTCGCTCCTCGATGTAGCTTAGGAGCTCTTCGATTTTAGATCTCTTCGAATCTATATAAAAACATCTCGTATCATGGCGGGAACGTATTATACGCCAATTAACTAAATAATAACAATTATGCAGAACATTACCAGTCTCTTCCATGATTTTCATACTTTCTTGCCTTCTTTGTTCATAGACCCTTGTACCAGCGACTTCTTTTAACAAATGGAGTCGCTCATGGTCTTTAGCATTTGTCAGTGCAGTGATCTGTTATTGGATAAGAAATTTGTGCACGTCAAAATCGTATGAGTGGACAAGCAAATAATCTTTCGAAAATGCTGATTTTACTCTACCCGACCCTGTGGAACAATGTAATAAGGATTCGAACGCGAAAACCCGGCGCTCTCCAGCAGATTCATCACATCGGCTTTCCTATAAGACGCAAACAATCATAAGTATACTATTGTGTCTTCATACCTTTTAGTTTCATAACATACGTTGCACTCTTCTTGTCCAATGAATATTCGTCCTTCTTTAAACCAATAGTACGTCGTAAAACCACTTCATCCTTTCCAGTCTGTTTGAACAAAAGTTAGGGCAACCAAAACGAATCAAAGTCAAAATCATTCTTCCAGACAATTAATAAAAAAGCAATTAACCGGAAATCGATTGTCGCTGTTATCGAATATAATCTCCACATAAGCCGACATTGTTGCGGGACCAGTGCCTTCCTAGTAGATGACCACAAAACAGTGTTGTCAGCGTCATCAGATAACATGGAATATAATAACTTCAGAACAATAATGAACACAAATTATATGAATTATAAAATTAAAACGGCCGTAATACGACAAAGACCCACATGAAGAAGAGCCTGGCGTTCTTCGCGTCCCATATTTGTATAGGCATCGCTTAAAACAAATCTAATTGCTATATCAGCAGAAGCGTTCAAGATGTGTTAAGTCAAGCTGAAAAAGGCGCACTAAATTTTACCAACAAGAAAGAAACACGATATAGAGCTTTACCTGCGAAAAAATTACTTTTTCCTGAACCATTTCTTCCAACTTCATCGTGAAATTTAGAGAGTAATGTTTAATATGAGGATGCTGACGAACATATAATAGCTCAAACAAAAATAGCAAATCCTGGTAACAAACCTATCACGTTGTGCCTCGGACTGAATGGTTCGATGATTGTCTGCTCTTTATACGATTTGAAACCTTGAATTATGATCTTCGGAACAAAAGGTTGGTCTCGTTTCCTGAAGACACTTCTAGCTAAAACTTAAATGTTTAGAAATACCTGCTTGATGAACATTGTCTTTACTGTAATGAGTGCTCTTCGTAATATGCGCGTCCTCGGTCACGCGTTCGGGAATTGTTCGCTCAGAGTAACTCTCTAACTACCCCGCGCACTAAATGTTGAATATATTAATTAATATTAATACGAGTGGTGCAACAACAATGTAAATTGTGACGTCACGGATTTGCTTCGTGTCTCTGACTTTGATATCTGTTCAAGCTAAACGACGTTATCAAAATTACCCCTGTATTTTAACGGGAAAAGGCAAATGATAAGGCGTCCGGGACCATATCGCCAAGGGAGTTCTGGAGAACTACTTAGTTTCATATAGTATGTAAAAGCATAACATTTCATAATAATACGATATTCAAACATACCAAGCTGTCCATCTGTCGTTCATTATCTTGACGCTTTCTCGTAGAAAACATATTTGGCAAAAATACAGGAGTATTTGTCAGGATGAATACTCGCCGTTCGTCTTGCAAACGTGTCGATAATGTTTCCCTTGTTATCGAAACTGTTTGTCTATCATCTTGTTCACGCTTTTGCATTGCTTGTTTAACGTTTTCATAAATGACTTCAAGCATATCAATCAGGTTGCTAAGCATTTATTGAAGTGCTCTTAAATTATGTAAATGCTGGCTGTACAGAAATGAGCAAGTTAATTTGTCCACTTTTTTTCCACTGTATGTCATAGATAAAGCAATGTGAATGATTCAAACGGGTCGACATTAGCTTCTTTTACAACTACGTAGTAACCCTGATTTGGATACTTAATACATATCTAGTGCTCAATTCTTTCAAGGAAAATGTGCTTCTCTGTTTACGTCCACGGCAAGTCACTAGCGCTTAGTATACTTGTCTACTTTCACACGGGTCGATGAAAATGATGGCGTATTCCTCATTGTAAAATGTACGCGATTGTGACATTAGGTTGTTAGCTAGACCAATACTTACATTGATAACGATGGACTAGTTATCGATGCTAAAATAGATCAATTAGCATGTTGATCGAAAACGATTCCTTTATTATATTCTTTGTATCTTATCAATAAACGAGTATCCATTTAATCTGAATTTATACTTTCATAATCTACTCCCCGAATATTATCGTAAATCACTAATTCAGTATAGCGGATAAGCTGGCAATTGCGATAGTTAATTATTTCTTTTCAACGCCTTAACTTGTTGACCCCACCGATAGAACATCTCAAATTGTCCAATACTTTTGAGCTTGGTATGATATTATTATACAGTGAAACCGGATATAACGAAGGAGACCGTGCAGACACTTTTCTTCGTTATATCGAGGGATTCGTTATATCCAGGAAATTTTACTAGACAAAATTCGAAACATCAAAAAAAGCATCGTTATATCCAAGTTTTCGTTATATCCAAACTTCGTTATATCCAGGTTCACTGTGTATTCCCACTTTAAGATTCTTCCAAAATCTAGCGCACTCCCAGATCATGGTGCATTATTAAAATGACTACCATTTCTCGTCCAATATGTATATTGCAGCTTAAACACGAATACATGTTTGGAGTACATATCTTTGTGAGTGACTAAGGTTGCAAATTTTTATTATTAGTATTAACATGCAGCATGCCTTTTACACTTAAGGCCACCTTTGCAACTGGTTTTGTAGTGAAACATCCGAGATTTGCTCTTGCTACATTATCTATTCCCAATCGGCATTCTGGTGCTCCCAAGAGCATCGTGCATTATGACATTAGGAGTCAAAAGTGACATTAATAATTTATTAGTTTTGAAGATGAACAAATTACTTTAAGCTAAATGGCCCCGAATAATACGCCAGAATAACCTGCTTGGCTGGTTAAGAAGTAAAACGGATCTCCAGCCCGAATTTCTCCAATTTGGTCAATCGTTACCGTATTAGTAACTATGGCCATAACACATTAACGTCAATGCTGGTACTTTTTCTGAGAGAAAAGGTCATTCGAAACGGTAAACAACTAATGGCGTCACGTGTGCTCGTCCCTAAATCCAAAAATTCTGGGAAACTTACCCGCAGGCCATCGCTTGGTAAACAACTTTATTACATGAATTGATACCGTCGCGCAAGGTTTAGACTCATATTATACTAACTGAAAATCGTCATATTTCGCTCGCTGTTCTAGTTTTCAACAAAATCTTCACACGAAATGCCGTTATTATTATATAGCGTCCGTTGATTTTCTATCACATGACATGCTATGTTAATTCTACCGGCAGACTACGTTTTCGTTTCGATCATTTGAAAAGAACTATAATAATACACAGTGAACCTGGATATAACAAAGTGGTCCGTTCCGACCTTTTTCATTATATCCAGGTTTCCTCTTTATAAGGAAGTCCTATTCAATTTCATTATAGTTTCGTTTAAAGCAGGTCATTTTGTGTTATGATATAGTCAATTATTTCATTGAAGAAGTTTCATTTGACAAATTTCTTTTTCTGCAATCCTGTTAATGAGGTTCTAATGCGTTTAGGTATCCCTGTTTGTATTAAAATTTTTGACAGAAGTTCTCTTGCGTGGCATGGTAATAATTAAGAGGTTGGCTGAGTTATGGCTGCATTATTAGTAATATATACAAATAATCACTTGACTTCGCCGGTATAAAGTAAAAATTTTTATATAATTTAAAGTAAACTGGTCAACATGACTTGTGCCGGAGCTGAGTTAAGATCTGCCGTTATAAAGGGTAATTAATATGGAATTTTTTGGTTCTGCGAAATTGGACCGGTATAGAGGCAAAACCGGTATATGCAAGGCCGGTATAAAGAGAGTTGACTGTTAGTTTTCGTTCGTTATAGTGGAGGGATAATAATTATAGTCAGATTAGAGCGAAAAAAGTTTTTCTTCTTTGTTATGGAGTAACAGACAGTTGATGCGGATCTCTCACACTCTAGGGATAGAAGTGGCCAAAAAAGCATGTTGCCTTGACTGGGGCAAAATATGTAATTGATAAAAAATAATAAAGCAAGGACTTATTACTTGTTATAAAGAACTAAGAGAACTACGATAATGCGAGATTCTATTATTTTAGACAATGTGTGATATTGTTTGTTAATAATAAAAGATAATAATGCGAAATTATTTTTTTCAGAAAAAAGGAATTATGTGAAAAAAAGAAACTTCCCCTCAATAAAAGGCCGAGAACTAGCGGAAGACTTTGGAATTAGTGAGCAAGCTCAAAAGGTCTTCACATTGGCTAAGCTTGAACTAGCTGCCAGATTCATCGAAAAAGCACCATTCCCGTAATCGAAGCGCCAGTCTAGCATTATCCAATACTTTCAGTAAATTTTGCGGTCATTTATCAGCTTAAAAACTTTTACTGCTTTTCCTTAATACGAAATGAACTGTTTTTTTAAATTTGCTATAGTGTATGTCACATGATATATTATTAAAAGACACTATATGGTGAGATTTCTTTTTTGTGTATAGCTCGTTATAGTGCAGAAAACTGTTGGATTTTGCGTTTCTACTATAAAGAGAGCCACTGTGTACATATTTTACATTAATGGGAAAGATTGCCGAATTATAACAAAGTTTACTATAATATAATGAAGTTTACTATAATATAATGAACTTCGTTTATTAGCCAACTGATTTAAAACTTCGTTATAGCCAGTAACCAGGTTTTCTTAATTAACTTCGTTATATTCAGGAAATGCTGTTTTGGGACATCGGAAAAACTTTGTTATAGTCGAAATTCGGTTTATCCAGGTTTCGTTAAACCCAGGTTCACTGTATCGACAAATAACTTAACGCAATATATGAGACATAAAGAGATAGAGCAGACTTCCTTCAAATATAAAAGAGCCACCTTATGGCCTTATTGAGTTAATGCTGGCGTTTAAGCAAGACCATGCCTACAGAAGCTCCGGTCAAAGGCTGAACAATGACATTATAGAAAGATTGCTTATAATACTGGTCAAACATCTCAACATATTTATTGTTGAAGCATAGAAAGAAATCTATTCAAGAGCAGTTAATATAGGCTATTAAAATTTCCCCCCAAATAACGCGGCATGGTTGCACATCGGTCTTCGTCGTCGAATACTAGCTTTCGTTTGGGCTGTAAATAATATACGTTTAGGATGAGAAAGGTTTGGGATAACTATGAACAATATTGCAAAAATTACCCTTTTCGACTTATGATCAATTTCGTCTAGTAAAGGTAATGCTTGTGATACGCTACAACGATGTGCAACATTCCTTGATGGCAGTATGTTAGTCGATAATCTTTGCTTGTATAGTAATGGAAAGCTAATTTACCTCGTAATATTAGTATTGGTTTCAGTAACTTCCATGTTATTCGAGTATAGGTCTGTCGCAGTGACATTGCTAGCTGTTTCAATTTAAAATTTATTATTAAGTCAAGACACTTACGGTCGCCTCCGGTAAAATATTATTAATCGTAATTGGTTAAGGAGTTTAATCAAACTTACCAGCCTGAAAATTCGTTGATTGTAACTTTTCCAACAGCTGTTTAGCAGACTTTGTAAATATTTTGCGTACAAGGGTCGAACTAGAAAGCTATTTCTAGTCATAGATGACTTGCTTACCGTTATCAACAGGTGACGGTTCTTCGTCAATTCTGTAATAATTTCTTGTAAAGACACGTTTTTTGTGGATACGATTTCTCTATACAGCTTTTGGTACTGTTCATTTACTATTTTTTCAAAGCACTCTTGCAATTTCACAACCATGTCAGCCATAATACTATCCTGCAGAATGTCTTTCAGTTGCTCCTTTGCTATATCAGCTATAAAATGTTTCGTTGTTATTTATAATATTCATTCTTAAATTAAATACAAAATCTTGTCAACACACTTGCGCGACTGAAAGCTTCTTCGTATGAATAATTTTCTATGGTTGAATGAGGCGTAACGTTGGGTTTAGATGCTACTTTACAGAGCTGTCCTTTAGCATCTATATCGGCATTACTACTACTTTTGTAGTTTTGACATTCGTTAGCCTTCACGTTTATCTGCTCCAATAAGCTCTCAATGCGGTCTAGTTTCTTCGAGAGTGTTGTGAAGGGCTTTTCAACAGAGGTTACTAATTCGCGCTTAAAATTATGTTCCTCTTGGTCACACGCGGTGCGGGTATTATCAGAAAATATGCTCGCGTTCTTGTTTTTGTTAAGCATATCCACAAATCGAGGCCGCGCCATGTAAGCAGTTAAGAAATTCGGAAACATGGATTCTGCTGTTTCCGCAGACTGATTGATATATCCATAGATTAAAAAACTAATATACAAACGCATCATAATACTAAAAGCGAGAATTATATACTTGCGTTGGTAGATTTGAGTACTTTGGAATAAGTTGAGGGCGTGCGATTGAGATTATCCGTAAGACTGTACACACTGCTATTATGCTTTTTGTTGTTTAGTTCAGCGTGACTGGTTTGTTGTTTGTTTACTTGTGCCGATAGAGAAGACATTTGACTTGGTTGTGAATTGTAATTCAGTCCATATGATGATACATTATTCGTGGCCGTGGCATTGTGGGTGGTCGAAGGACGACTTGGAGAGAACCATGTAGACATTATTTTTATGAAGAAGTAAGTTGCTCTGTTTAAGAGAAAACGATGTCATTATACAAAAAATCACTATATATATATATATTAGCGAAATCTTTAATCCGTATTCCCCGATTCCGCTACAATGCACAGAATTCTATTTACTTCAAGAAGTTCAGTTATGCATAAACGATAGATGCATAACGCAAGGGTAGAGCCTGTTCCGCGGTGTTGGTTATCAGGTTATCTTCCCGTCAGGTAGATAGTAATCCTTTATTGATTTCAAAAAAATCTGGATACCCGAATAACATACTGATATATTAAATATGATGGACAATTATCAGCAAAGTATCAAGTTTATTGTAAGTTACCTGTTAGTGAAGTGAATTGCAGTTTATAATAAAATACAATACAAATTTTTTTGGCTTCAGTAAGAGTGTACTATGCCGGAAACGGGAGGAAATGGTTGCTTATTATTTTGACAGAGTAAACCAGCCAGAATAACTAACGTGCAGTAAGTAACGATCGCAGTCTATAATCATGTGTCTTTATTTAAATTTGTGAACAAGAAAAACTTTAATGCGTCAATGAAAGTCGCAATTATTAATTTGTAGATTACGTCGTGTTATGTTACGTATTCACAAAAGGATCCGTTGTCTTGTGAATGACTGTCATATAAGCTGGTAAATGGCTTTGTGAAAATTATTGTAATATTACTGTGTACATACATGGTCACATTTTCGTTTTCGACAGCATTCGATCCATAAGTCGCGTGAATATCGAGTTGTAATTTGTACAGAAGAGTACACAAGCAAAACTTGCGGATTCTGTGGTTATATTCATAAAAAACTAGGCGGCCAAGGAATTTTGCTGTCCCCAATGTAAAACAAATCTTGATAGGGGTATAAATGGTGCTCTTACGATATCTTACAAAAAAGGAAAATGAGTCAGTTAGGCTGACGCGGGAGCCTATTCCCTTACAGGATTTGTTATTCTAATTAAACTTTGCTTAATGTGAGGTTTTGTTAGTAATAATAGGAGTTAATGTAGGCGTAGTGGAATTTGTGGCAAATAATTAAGAACGACGATATTAAAGCACTTTTTAAGGAGAAAGAATTTATCCGGTTCTCAACTCGATTATTTGGAAATTTTTACCTGTTCTTGCTTACCAAAATAAGCAGTACTTCATTTTCAACGAAATTTTACATTATATATTTAAGATTTTTATTTAGCAAAGGTAAGAGCAAGCATTCACAGATTACAGCAATGGGTAGAGAAACCTAAATGAAGCTTAATATGTAGCGAATCTTACCGTTTCTTTGTTTCACCAAGTACAATTAAATCGCTCTAAAACTGTTGTCGAGTCTTGAACATCCTTCTGCGCCTTCTTTCGAGCAAAGTATATTGGACAGCTACTGTTTGTGCATATGACGTCTTGATGCAGGCTGCCTTGGCATCGTTGACACTGAGTCCAAAGTCTCGCAAAGCGAGTTTCAAGTTTGTTAACGGAATCAAGCTATACAATAGGGATAATATGGTGTAAATGGTTCTTAATAATAGGTAAAAATAAATCACATAATAACATACTTGTTTTCGATATAATTCGCCTGTTTTCGGTTGACAATGACGACAAACTACTGATTCTATTGGAACCAGAAGCGTAAGTAAAGACAACTAGATCAATGTGAGGTTTACGACATGCTCATAATGATCTCTGTATACCATGTTTTGAAAGAGGTGTCCTACATCCTAAACAAGTAGCAGTCTTAACAGCAAATTTCATTAGACCACCGACTGTGGGTGTCGCCACTTGTATAACGCGTGTATGATCTCCCGCCACTATACCGCAATTAGTAATTAGTATGTATCATTTAACTCGCTCTACAATCAGAATGTCACTTACATAGAGACCCAGCTCTGTCCCCTAATATCGGTTCAAAAATGCGTAACAACGGCTTAGAAAGTTGATTTTCCAAATAGTATTTGGTATCGATTGGTATATTATTTTCAAGGACGTATATCGGATCTTCCGATTTCTCGTAAGCAGCGGCGCCTTGTTGAGTAATGATCAAATCAACATATACGTGATTAGGGAAGCAAAACAAACTGTTTAGTAAGCCTACCTTTAGATGCTTTCACTATTACGTACGCCACTCGATCCCCAAGAGTTGGGGCAGAACCTGATAACGAATTTAGTTATGAGTCGCCTTTCTTGAGGATATCTAATATTTCGATTCTGCACATATACAAATACCAGCGTCTCGTTTTCGCATTCGTTCGGCCAATTCTACGTGCGCTTGCTTTCCCGCATAATCTTGCAACGTAAACTATTTGTTAACAAGAGTTCAATCATATTATTGGTGTTTCAAGTCTTTATATACCTGACTTGCTAAGAGCTTTGGTAATCACAAGTTGAGACATATCAATTTTATTTTGCAGAAGATCGGCTATAGTGCGCTTTGCATATCTACAGTGAAAGAGATGTTAAATTACGTAATTTTAGGCGCTCGGAAAATTGTTAGACATACTTACTCCTCTGCTCCTTTTACTTCTCTGTCAATAAGTATTTTTCGAAGACATGTTTCGATCACATTTTGTACTAATAGGCAATTGTCACGTCTTACCGTCTACAGTCATATCGTATGGATAAATACTCTGAAAAAATCATCATTACATTATCAAATTTGAAATAGTACCTACTTCTATACCCTTCGTATCCAACTTATCCCACTTTTCAGGTTTTGTCCAATAAAGGCCAGCATATCTCTTTTTACTGATCAGAAGATATGGATAATATATTTTTTCAAATTCCAAATTTATGGGTTTTATGAATTTCGCAGTCACATAATCTGCTGCCTCTTTCCCTGCATAAAGAGTATATATTAATGGATGTAAAAGTGAACAACCGTTCAGGTCTAAAAAATACCTGATCTACAAATACCTAATCTCATAGTATCCCTCAAATCGTTTACGCCGAATTTAACCATAACAGAATCAGTGTCTCCATAAATCACTTCAATATCGTGCTGATAACCATTAGATTGAGTGAACTGATTTTCTAACTCCTAATACCATAAATTAAGTTAAATGTTGGGTATTAATAGATTTCAGACTAGGAATTTACACATACTTGTTTGGTCTTCTCAATCATCTGGCGTCCGTATGCAGTTACGCTCGATGATATCTCTAAGCAGGGGAGTTTGCCAGCAGTGGCCCCAGTAAATCCGTAAACGGAATTTGCGCTAAGCTTTATCGATTCTGTTAATAACTTTCTTATAGAAACGCAATTGCTCATAATCAGTTATCACGTACCTTCAATGCTAATTGCCTGCCATCAAGCACGGCTTTTTTAAAAGGATCGGTCTCTTTCTTTAAATCAGCTTTTGCTCTTTTGCGTGCAGTGAGTAAGTCTTCCAATATGGTAGGAAGTAATCCTTTACGTAGATGCTTTTTTGCGAACCGCGCTAATGAGAGTATATCAGTTTCATAAACATGCCGACAACGCTTCCGTAGATAACTACTATGTATGTTCCTACCATTATTAGGAGTAACAATATAATCTACATCGGCCCTTAATTTTAAAGCGTCTACATCTTGTGAGCTCAGCAAAGTCGTATAACATATATTGTGGGCGATCATGATGGATGGATACAATGAGCTAAAGTCGAGTGTTGCAATGGGAACATCGTAATACCCTTTTTTGGGCTCAATAACAGTCGCTCCTTCATATGGATCATCAGTTCCTGCATATTAACAATATATAAGCCATATAATTTGATACTAGTAAACACGGTTTGCTTTTGCACCTTCCGGTCTCATAGCAGGAATCACTAAATCTTGTTCGAAGGCTTTCCTAAAAAGTTGAGATAACACTTTTATCTGTTGGCCTCTTGCAAGAAGATAATTAAATGGTACGCCAGTAACGCGGGCCATTTCCATATAATTAATTAGACAAAGAAGTTTATCCAATAGTCGTTGTGGAAGATATGCGTCCTAGTAATGAGTAGTGTCGGGTATAGATTAAAAAACAAACAAACAAACAAAACATGGTTGCTGGCGCGATTAATAAAAAGTAAGCGACCTTTAGACAATAAAGAGCCAGTCGGCGTCGTGTCTCACTATTGGCATTTTGTAAATCCGTAATAATTGAATGATGGACCTCTTCCTTTTGTTCCCCTGCGATAATAACGATAAATAAACATACATGGTGTCTACTACAAGCTAGTTGTTGATACTTACCCAAGAAATGTGCGCAAACCGAATTCAATGTATAAGATCTGAGTTTATAATCCCTCTGCATTACTTGAAGTAGATCAAGCTGCAACCTTCCCTCAAGGTGTAAGAATTGTTAAGGAATGAAGCATAGTGTCAGAAGTCTCCGGCCCCCGCCGTAAGTACCAAAGGATATTTGTATGTTTATTCTCTCGTGTACCATAAGCCTTTGACGAAAATGTTGTCTCTTTTGCTTCGCTCTTCGAGTCTACAGTATCGTTAAATATATTTTAACCAATTATTTTTAAGATCACTCGAACATAGTAATACCTACGTATAATGCGACCAAGGAACGGAAATTCTTTAGCATTAAGATGCGCGGCCCGATCCAGCAGGTAAGGTAAGTCAAAATTAGAAATATTGTATCCAATAACAACATCCGGATCGACCTAATAAACCGATAAAAGTTACAATACAACCGTGTATATTATGCTAATTTAAGCCCAAAGTTGAGCTACTCACCTCAGAGACGAAGTCGCGCCACGCGTGTAACATTTTGATCTGGTCATCAAATTCGATAATATCGGTTGCAACAATTGAAGCACACGTGTTAAGCGTGAAAACGTTACGGATAAAAGGTTTGCTTTCCCCTTGAAATAAAAATAATTTCATTACTGTTGTTATACTTAGAAACACCATCAACGTCTTCTAACATTATACCTTGGATAGTTACAATATTAGCAATCTGAATTACCGGATCCACTTTTGGTTCGGGAAAAATACCCTTCCGTCCAGCGCATTCGATATCGAAGCTCAGAATTCTTAACGGAGCGATTTTCAACCATTCGGCCTCAGGCGTATAACTCACGAATTGATCATACCTGTATCGCTAGAGAATATGAGCGACAATGACAAAAAACAAGGTATACAAAAAGAAGCGAAAAGATTACCTTGTTTCAACTTCAATCTGACAGGTTGAAATTTTGGCAGACGATTCACGTATTTTGTACGTCCCAGGTGGCAATTCTAGCCAATTTGCTCCGGTAACCTGCAATAAAAGCTCAGATCCAGTCCCAAACCATTTAACATCGTTACCGGGACGTTAGCCTTACCTTACAGTCGATCATAAAACGCAGAACATACGAAATGTTGCTTTCGAATGTAATTTCACGCAAGCCGTTGAACTGAACAGAGCCTAATTCAATGTTACGTAAGATAGGTCAAGGCTATATGGACTAGAGTATATTCAACATAGCGCAAACGACTACTCAAGCAAAGGATATTCCTCACTTTCGACATAATTCGCGATTCTCCAAAGATAAGTTTCAAAAAAGGACTTTTTTGGTTTCCATGATAGCCCCAAATACTTTCTTTCATATGTATCTCGATCGTAATGGGCAGTTTGTTTCCAAACCCTATTGCATTCTTAAATACAGTCTAAATTAGAATTCTGCCACTAATAGCATTTCATCAGAGTACTTATGGGCACTTACTTCTATAGCTTTTATCAATGACGGTACGTCATTTTCCTTAAAGCCCGCAGGAGCCGGAATGTAGAAATAGGGCAAGAAGCCAGTGACATGGCATAGAACACTGTTGCCACGCTGAGACTAGACGTGTCAGTAAGTCAAAGCGAATTAATAATTACGCTTCTTATTTACACACCTCGTTTAAGCCATATAGACGAATGGTCGGCCTTCTAAGCGAATCGATATAGTCGTCAACCTCAAGCTGTTGGAAGACTAGAGTATGACCGTCAGACTTGTAGAAAAACGACAACAATATGTGTGCGCTGATACGTATACTTACTAATCGGATCTCGTTTAGTGTCGATCACAGGTACTTGAGGTCGTGCCCATGTCTGACGATGCTTCCCTCCTACATAACGGAATCGGCTAGTAACGCAGTAAAATAATGGTTAAACAAATGAATCGTAACATACCAGTCGACGACACCTGTTCTTGCTCGTCAAGTTGTTCTAAATCCCTTTCAAACGTGGATTTTGCGTTAAGCCTGGTCGCGGTCATCGTGTTCGTCGGGTTGATAAATGTCGCGTTTTTATGAAATGTCCGTTAACGGAAGTGATCGGTATTTCACGTGAATTCAGGAATGTGCATCGAATATCTAGATGCCCGATACCCAATACTCGATAACAATACCCGACATCAGTATGCTCGGTGAATGTGATCTGTTTCCCCCTTATTGGGATGGGCATGTCTCCTTGCTTCTAATCATGTGATCGATCAGTGTGTAATGATTCATGACGATGTCACACAGTTCTTTGCCTTTCATCCTTAACAGTTTCGTTCCTCTTCGCAAAAGCAACAGCTTTTTACGTTTTTTGGATAAATTTCTTATTGTTCACAAAGCTTGGTGCGTGGTTAAACTTTACCTAGCCAAGCAATCCGCCAGAAAGAGGATCTACTCTTTTGGTCTGAGGGGTTCCAAACGTTGTCTGGATTCTTAAAATTACCATGGGAAACACGCTTGTGAAAGATAAGGTCGAAGATAACGTTGATGGCGGACAACTCGTACCTCATGGTGTCTACAAGACGCCACAGGACTGGAACGAAAAGATTGTGCGAAAACTTATCATAGACCGGAAATTAGCGCCCTTTTACAAAGGACTTTCTGACTATGACGAGACGACCGAGGTTACTCTAACTACACATAATCATCCAAAAAATGGAGAGCTTAAGAAGGCAACTATGGGCAGTGGTGATCACAACGCACACGCAGCTAAGGATATTAAGCGACAATCCACTTTAAACGCAACTGGTCTATCAAAAGGCAAAGAGCCATTACCCAGCAAGTCAATCGAGACACAGTACAAAGGTGCTGTTGAATGTCCTATATGTTTTTTGGTGAGTCTCAATAAGAACATTATCTAACATGTGTACAGATCAGCGGCATGATACGACTTCCAACAAGAAAGCACAATAGAGAACTGCGGACTACCCTAGTCGTCCTTTTGGAGATCATTTAGTTATGAGACGATGAGAAATGTTTGAACTATTATATTCAACAAACAGCAAGTTTCGAACGCCGCTGCCTATAATGAATAAGACCTTGGCCAGATCTTTTGATCCTGTATTTATTAATGTTTCTTCTTTTGACATTTAATTTCTGCCAATGCTGTAGTATTATCCTCGGAATATTAATTATTCTCGCTGTTGCCTTAAACCGATTTGCACTGAATGCTTTGTACAAATCAAACGGCCAGAAAGTGGCAACCTAGGAGCTAATAACTCTCCTGCTATGTGTCCTTTTTGTGTGGAACCGAATTTTGGTGTTTCGTACAAACCACCTCCGTTTAGCTCTGGGATCATTAACGAAAACTCGGTAGGTTGTTTGTGCTGGAAAGTAGATCCTTAAGAGAACTACCAGGGTTCTTTCCGTATTTTGCACTTTCTGGTTACTTGTTCATATGCTAAAGTCCTGTATATACATGAAGATGATTTATATCACTAAAATTCTGACAACTTGTTTAATGTTATTGTCTCTACTATATATTCGTCTGTTATTTATGTAAATAATCGGTTCAATTCCTGTCTCAGAATACCAGCAATCCTTTTGTTCTGCACTCTTCCTCGACTTCATCTCTCAACCAACAAGACGGTAAATCCCGAAGAAAGAGCATCAGCTACAAAAGTTCAGAGGTCGTAACAACTGGTGTGTTGATATCCTGGAAAATTTGACCTTTTTTTTGCGTATCATTTACTGGCTGTGGAGACGTTGCTGCTACTCGTGATATCTCCTCAATATCATTTGTATTTTTTGGAGCCTATTGCTCAGACTCTTAAGGCTATCTTAAGTTTTGTCATTCTCTGCAGCCAATATTTAAAGCTTTTATTATTGTACATTACATATGCTGTATTTTTGTTACTAACATTTTTCGGAACTGTAATTTTGCTTGGCTATATTTTAACTGCTTCTTTCCTTCACATAATATCTATTTGGCATGTCTTCTCGACCGTCTAGATCAAATCCGACCAGATTGGAATAATCGCGCTCAAGCCCAGCGACCAAATGGCCGACGACCATCGGCTTCCTCTTCAATTATGGGAAATTCAAGGCGTATCTCGTTAAGGCCTCCGGGTAGTGGCTCATACGCAACATCCCCCTCTCCATCATCTAGACGTAATAATCTACCGACCGGAAGCGAATATCCAGGGTACTTGCGAAATGTAGGAGCAGATTTAGAAGAGTTAATGGTCATGGAAGCTATACGGTTGAGCTTGTTAGAGCAAGAAGAACGAGAAAGGAGAGAGCGTGATGAGAGAGAGCATGGAGAACCTTCGCCAGAGAGTAGTGGGGAATCGACCTCAATTTCTGAAGATTCTCAGCCAACGACAGAAGATAGGGCAGTTGCGGAGTTTGACGATAATAATACCGACAGTGAACTGGAAGCGAATGTTACTACAACAGTAATGAGAATAGATGGAGAGCAGATTGAAGCTTTGTCGACAACTGACACCCAAACAATCTCCAATGAATCCGATGAGAATAAACCAATTGAGGTTCATCATTCTAGTGCCGACCCGTTATGTATAGATCGCGTAAACGACAATGACGAAGACAGAATAATAATAAAAAACACATCAGTCGCATCCTCATCATCAGCAACAGGATCAGATTCATTATTGCCATTTTCCACAACGGGCTCTAATAATACCATTATTGCACCTTCTTGCACTGCCGAAAATATAGCGGATGCAACTTTCCGTACTGCCGAAGGCGATGATGATAATGCACTGCCTTCGTTTGAGTCTCCAGGAGACGACGTAACACCACCTCTCGAAGGCAAACAAAGCGAGGGTGAAGACTCTACCATGATGTGTATATAATGGAACCCCCTTTATAATGCCCATGATGGTTCAGGTGTTACAACGATAGATACTGAAATACAGGATAATTGACTTGGAAACCCGTCGGAGACTGCTTAGTTTGAAGTTCATCGGGTAAATAATCGTTTATGACGGCTAGGCCTTCTTTATTGTAACATCTTGTAATTATTTGTTTTCAAAGCTTGCTGCGTTTAAGTCTGTAAATGCTAGTGTTAAGTTTCACTTGCAGGGTAGAAGCCGGTAGTATCCCTGTCTTTACATCACATTCATTTGACATTTGATCAAGGAATTTTCCTTGGAATTCTTTGTGTTAATAGTATTGCGAGTTTCTTTCTTGATTTTTGATATAAATACTGTCACTTCTTTATTGGCGATAATATTATACACAATCAATGTGTGAACTGACTATTACTATTGTTACTAGCTGTTTGTCATGAAAAATTTCTAGGTCGGTGGCCTTCACGTGACGGTGTGCTCACTGATGTGATACAACTGGATCTTAAAGAGTTCTCTCTGAGCGATTTACGCCACCGATTTTTAATGAACAGTCGAACTTCGACCAGCGGCTACCAAACTTTAAAAATCGCAGGCTTAATTTTGTTCGAGGTTCTTTGATCACTAATCCTTTCATATCATGTATTGGGAGAGCGTGTGCCGCTTGTAAATATTCTTCATCCGGGAGCGTACTGTCGCTTGAGCCTCGTCCATACTAGTAAA
>CAJVPJ010000019.1:0-72153 GCA_910592205.1 Paraglomus occultum
AAGAACAAGCAGGATGCACAAGGCGTAAAATGTCAATTAATACTAATACGAAGTGGTCGATACCGATATAGTCTGACTACAGCCTCGTCGACGATATCCACAGATACGCATAAATTCCAAATATGACAGTACACGTAAAGCCATGTAAAATTTATACCGTACCTGGCCACTTCTCAAAGCGTTTTTAAGATTGAAGGAGACTTTCTTGTGCTTAGCGCTTTGACTCGTTTTTTTCTTTTTCGAGTCTTCTCTGACACTAGTATAATTGCGTGACAAAATGTCAAGCTGCCTAAGGCTCTCGTTGTAACAAGTCGTAGTCGATGACCCACTGTACCGTAGGCGTGTAGCTGATGTGTTGTTTCCCGTGAGGGAAGGGGTCCTATCATGCCTTGGAGCCATATTTAGGGGAACGTCAACAACACGCGGCTCTAGTAATAATAATGAAAGAATAGAGTTTTCAGTTTCGTGGGGAGGGTATACGTATAACCTATCCACGAATGTAAGAGAAAAGCGTTCCAAGGCTTCCAACGGTGGCAGTCATTGTGTATATATATATATATATATATAGCTATAAGTTTTATTTGGTAAGTCAGGTGATAGCAATCAATGAATTTGACCATAGATAAAAATGGGATAGCTCTGAATCGCACAGGTCCTTAATTGATAGCCCACCTTTTTGTTTACACCCCGCCAACAAGTAGGGGGGAAAGGGAAATATAGGTCCCGTATGCGATTTATAAGCTGTGGATGGAATGAGCCCCATTTCTGATTTAGTACAATTTCATATTGATATGGTCGAAAGAATTTACTCTAGCGGCACACCTGCAATACCGTATTAGTATCGGGTAATCGTAAATGGATAGTAGAAATTGTGTTGCCATACAGTAGTTTGAGAAATAATTACTTGCCGGAAATATGTTCTGTGTGTCATTTATTGAAATTAAATTGAAATGTATATTTCAGGAGAATAACACCGAGTCGGAGAACGACAAAAGGTCTGTATTCCATTTACTCGACTGTGCTGCTCTGCCGGCTATTGTTATTTGTCGAAATAAAGTTATTTCGTGAAGTGCAATGATTATTCATTGTTGTCGGATTTCTGACGTATCAAAATTTTTCGATCACCTAATATGCTTCCAAAACCAGAAAGATTTATGTCGTACAGAAGGCTTAGCATTCAATGAAATAGTGACGTAGTGCAGGCCAAGGGGGACTTTCTATTTTTAAGAAAGAAATGAATGCTTTGAAAAATATTAGTGTGTAATAGTAATACTGTCGTATTCCCCACTGATAAACAGAATAAACAGGTTTGTTTCAGTATAGGCCCCAAGTTTTGACATTGATGTTGGTCCAGAACCGCAGTACCAACATGCCTTTATAGTATTAGTTGACAAATAAGAACAGTCAGGTGTAACTTTTATCATGAGACATTACTTGACCGAATCATGCAATTATTTCATTCGCCGATGTAGCTGCGGCAGCGTTATGTTTTTAATCAAGCGAAAATGAATATGAAAAGACTGCATCAAATTGAAGTGGATCTAACCTCAAGTGTCTTCACTCTGGAGCAAAGTTTTTTACTTTGTCCCTATCGATAAATCGTTCTGACATGCAATTAATACATCATTTTGAGCTCATCGGAGCGGTAGATTGAGCACTTGAACAATTCCTTTCAGAATTAGGTGACAATCAGCTTCATTGTAATATTATCTGCCATTCATGAATGCGATCAAAAGTCCATTGACTATAACCGCCTCATTTCATAATAATAATCACCAAGAACAGACTGAAAGCACTGTGGTAAAGTTACACTGGCGGACCAACATGATGATCCATAAGATTATTGACAAGTGCAAAAGAGGACAAGGGAAGATAATTCCAAATCTTTTTACGTTTGTTTTCCATTTTGTAAATACAGAAACATTGGTTGAGTGACAAGGATGTTTCAGATGCAGACATATGCTATACAGTTAACCTCTCTTCCAACAACAAATTATTGAGGAGAACAGTATAGTATATAGGTTTCGAATATTCATATACGATTACGGTGCTTACCCCCACTATCTTTTGTCCTTGATTTCTTTGATCAATTATGCGATTTTTTCTCTTTAAAACTAGGTGACCTTTCAATCTTGAATCAATTTAATCAATCTTCCCTCTTGCTTTGTAAGAATTTTATATCAGATTGCCTGAACGGCGGATGGTAAGTAAATTCATTGTTTCTGTGTTGCTTAAATAAAAATAGTGCGACTTGCACCGATTTGCGCCCAAAGACAACAAGTGTATTTTTAATAAAGAATGGTCGTACATTCGCTGTTTATATAACAATCACATGGACTAATATTAATTAAAATAATCATAGAGTTAAGATTATACTTTATTCAACATGTCACTGACGCAATAATATGTTGCAATAACAAATCGAGTAGCGGGTCACGACTTTGTCATTGTGATGATTGTAATATTAATCACGGATTAATAATTTGCTAATACCAACAACTAACTTTATCATTGTTATGCGTTTCCTCCTACTTCGAAAATATAAAACCAAAGAACTTTAGAAACAAGCATAAATTTCCATTTTCTAAGAGAGTTGCACGAAGGAACGCATTAGTAACATAAAGTCAAGAATGAGGATATTGAGCAATTTAACCCGCGTATAAAATAGCTGTACTTATTACGAGTATACTTTCTGGTCTCGTATAATAATTTTTTTTGAAAACTTACTGAAGAAGAAAAACTTTATACAGTATATTATTGCAAAAGGATAAATTTATTACGATCAAGGCTGTAGATACAATGCAGTCGTCAAAAGTGACGGTTGGTAATTTGTCGGTTAACGTGACATTGTTACAGCAAAACAAGTCTGATTAACGTTGACACTTTGATCTAACAGACTTCATATGTTCCGAGATAAATATCTACCGTATTTCTTTGACTAAGTACTCTCCGAGCAATCTACTTTTCAGTAATTTAATTTTTGGGGGGTATAATCTCATATTAATATACAATTATTTATAGAGAAAATATTTTAAGAGAGTGCAAAGATGTTTTAAGGTAACAGCTTGCGGATTATTACATATTAATATTCTCAAATACCGAATTGCGCTTTGCAAACAGTGCTGTTGACGTTTGTTTACTTGTCTTATTATTTTTTTATATGTTTTTTTGTTTTGTTTTGAAATATGCCCAGGCATTGCGTGGAGGAGGCTGAAAAGTTTTTGCGCCGCGGACTTTTACATTGACGTTCATGCGATATTGCAGACGATCCTGCTAAGTTTGGAATTACTTGCTTTTGGGGGTGTTTTCAATAACTGTTCTATTCGAGAAATTACGGAACACGGTCTGAGACTGTATAAGAAAGTTTCACTCGTTTATTATGACGATACTCCGTCACGATCGTTGTCTTATGTCGTCCAAGCATTGTCGTGATGATGCATGACGTCACGAAGTGTTCTTTCCTTTCCATGCAAAGTGTGGGAAATTTTCACGTGTCCAGACCATCATTAGGAGTTCCCAATACGTATCTCGCAATATCCATGCCATTTTGAGGAGTATAAGTTCTATAAATTTGCCAATTTAAATCTATTTTAAAAAGCTTATCCTGTTATTATCGAGATTAAAACTTTAGTTTTTTAGACTTATAGAATCCGTAATAGTAACAGGGTATGTGGAAGAATTATCTACTAGCGACCGCGCAACAGTTATCGTACTGGGTAAGAACAAAAAGTTGATGACGAAATATAATTGTGTCGGTGTTATTACTAGACGGTATTAGTTTCGTATTATTTCTCGCTTAATATTAATGTATTCCAAAATTGTAAAGGGTTTGTTGATGCCAGAAAGTTGTACGATTTTTAGACGGCAATTCATAAACTATAGGTATAATTATTTATTTCTCTTGCGACGAGCTGATATACATATATCAAAGCGTATGTGGAGAGACATTAGAAGTTTTATGCGATGGTGCGAATTCAAGTATGAAATTATACAAAAACCTCGAATTTGATTAGTCGGGAAAAAGATGGCAAGCATGTGTCTTATTCAACAGAAGGGATAGAATGTACAGTATGTATCATCCAATTGTTTCAATTGTCAAGCAGTCGGCTGAGCGTTACAAATTTTTATGAGAATGCATTTTATCTTATTCAATAATCGGTTCATAACCGCCGGAATGTTTTGTTTTTTCAGAAACTCCATACATAGCAAGACACTCGTGTGTTGTCTTGCTGCAGTCTCCATTTACCTCCAAGCATCCTATTTACTTCCGGCATATATTACTAAAGCATTTTCACATAAATTTGGTATCCATTACCCTTCCGAAGCAAAATAAGCTTGTTGCTTTCCGACTACACAAATCTGCCCCATGCAAAAACTTTTATGCGTGGGAGAAATTGGCCGTCGCGCGTAATCCACCGTCTCTTTTTCTTTTTTATGATATCATAAATAGTAAAAAGTGGAATGTGTTGGTCGGCGATGAATTTCTGGTTAAATATCGATTTTTAGGAAAATTCACTTGAAGCCATCCAAATTTTTTGGCACCCTATTTTTACGGATTGGAGGTCGCCAAATGTCCCAAACGGAAGTAAAATAACAAATTACGCATGGAAGTGCGCGCGTAAAGTTATCAGATAATTCTAGCGACGACACAAACATGATTCCATCGTCACTCGATACCAAAAACTGACCCAGGAACCCTACATCGGCTTTACTAAAGAAAATATTGGAGAATTAACACAGTGTTACAAATTAAAAAATTTAATTGATATCGAACATCTCACTCGACAACAGTTGTATTAAGAGAAAAGAAAATACCCACAAAGGGAAGCAATTATGTAACTTTTATGAACAATCACCCAAGAATTTTTTATTTTTATAACTTTCACAGATAAGTTAAGGTCTTAAATCAGCTAGCTAAAGGTTAATTTGATTAGCGTTGGCCGCTTAATTGAGAGATGTTTGTTGTTTTTTTGCTAAATGGCGTGTTTAGCTTGGTATTAATAAGCAGCGTTATCACACCCTTTAATGGAAAGTCTGAGAATCTCAAGTGTGGGAATCAAGGCGTTGCATGTATACAAGAGATTGCTATGAAAGAGTGGGCAATGCTCTCTTTGCCTTTTGCCCTTGGTGCTCGATAAGTTCTGTTATTGACCGAAGAAACTCTTGTCTGGTTTTAAAAATAAGTTGCGATATTTCAAAAAAGTCTGTCAAGCTCAACCCTAATCATTGTAACTTAATGTAATTAAAATCACAGGTTTAACAAAAATGCCTGGCCCTGACGATTGGATTCCTAGTATTGTCCAAGGTTATCGGACTCCTATGCCTCCTCCTCCTACACCAAATCCCGTTGAAGGGGTTCTTGCCGCAGGTAGCGGTATCGGTTATATTATCACTGCGATCGCTTTTTTTATTAAAGCGAGTGGACGAGACTAAATGTGATCATCGCTACTTACCGGTATTAAGCTAATGTTATTATACTTACGGTATTAGTATTGGGAGTTGTTCTCGCGCTTCTTCATTTGATTACTTATTAAATTGCACTTTTCAAAAAATTTTAATCTTTATAAAGTCTAGGCTGGATTTTTTTCTTATTTCAGCTCTTATTTTTTGGGAGGGTTACTTTGATTTTCTATCCAAACGCACTCGACTGTTGTCGCTAACGCTGTGTTCACTTTTAAAAAAAAATTTTTTTTACTCTTGGGTTTCTTTGTTTTGTTATGTTTTTTGTAACTATCGCTATGGTTGCTGTGACGAATAAAAGTTGAGTTTTAAACATAAAGTTGGTAAAAGTGCTTGACTTGATTTGACTTAAAGACAATCGATATAAAGGCCGACTAATATGCCATCCGGGAGTAAAAGCCTCCTCACTATGACTTCGAATTTGTTAAAATATATTATCCAAGTTCAGGAATTCCTGTTTAATATTAACAGAGAAGATTAGGTCAAAAACCCCCATTCGGATTACTGATTAAAAGTTTGCTGTGGTCTTTAATATTGTGCTTACAACTTAAATACATGATAATTGTTTTTCTTTAGATAAGGTAAACCCTCATCCGACTTTTAATATCTCGTTTGAGAAGAATTAAAAAAAAAGAAAAAGACAATTATTGTTTTCTCAACTAAACATTTCTTCCTCTTGATAATTTGGTATTTGATTTTATAAATGCATGGAGCAGTTTTATGCTTTTAATAGTGATGTTCCATAATTATAATGGAAATTTTGTATTTCTATAATTGATATTTTTTAAATGTTTGCCTCGATCAAGTTGAACTTCGCAGCTAATGAATAGCAAATGTCATAACCCAAGCCAATTAACCTTTAGCCTCAACATTAAGAAATGTCATGAAATACAGTGCAAATATTAATATTAGGAGTTACAAGTAGCTAAATGGGTCACTCGTTTAACAGTCCGTCAGCTGTTACAATAATATATAGACCGCAAATACAAAGTGATAACATAGTACACATGCCATATACAAAATTTTATCATTATAGTTGTGCAGTTCGGTCGAGTATGAAAAGGTCACGCATTCTTTGGAGTCGAGTCACAATTCTAGTACCGAATTTGTGAGACATTTAAAGTACTAAATTCTGCTAACGTTTTTAAAACAAAAACGCGTATCAATATCAACCGCTCTTCCTCTCACTGAACATTACTCGGATGCCACGAGCCTTAATTCCACAGTTTTATATATTAATATCGCTTTAAAATCTTAAAATACGGTCGTAATTCCTCACTTAATTATTTTGACGTCATCTTTCTATATTAATATTAATATACCTCTCTCTAAAGTGTATTCCAATTTTTGAGCAAACAAGACGGTTTTGACGCAATGTAATTTGACGCAAGTTACTACACGAATACAAACGACGAGGCTATTTTGTCAAATTCTTAACCTCATTGATCTATGGATTGGACAAAAATTAGTTTATTTAATTTACATTGCAATTATCGCAAAACCAAAATAATAACCATCTAAGAATATCTCAAATTCATGCAAGCAATGGGGGGGCCTGTGCGCACTTCATGATTATTTCCGAACTGTTTCTATAATTTTCAGCAACCTTGGATGATTTCAGTTGTTCTATTATTAAATACGTGCTTAAGATATTCAGTAGGGGACGACAATCCGGAAGACGAGTAAGAATTCTCTTGGTGGACCCTAATTTTCTCGTGGATGCCTTTAAACAATGATCGTGGTATAGTAGAACGCGAGCTTTTGTTAATAGACTCATAGAACATTTCCAATAACAATTAAAAGCAATCAGAATCATGTTACTAACAAGGTATCTATCCAGACTCATTCTAGTATACTTCCACCCAAACTGATCGTAATCAGATAGGTCCTTCACTTTTGCATCTTCACTCGTGGCCTTATCCTCAGCATGACAAATAATGTTGCCGCTCCGGTATCCTGTTAACCTGTTATGCCTGTTTCTGTTAGATAAAACAGTGCTCCTTGAGGCTGGGGCTGGAAGTGTGACTGTCATCTTGGAATCGTCAGTAGAGGTTGCCAAAGATGATGTGATGGATTCACCCGTTGTACGTGATGAAAATGTCATTTCGCTGAAAGGTGCCGATGACTCAGCATGTGGAGACGGATCAGGATACTGAAATGAGGGCATTACGATTGATGACGAAGACATAGTTAATAACTCAATATCACCGCCACCTCGAGCATTTCCTCCATCATTTCCATTTCCGCCATTTTGCGACTTCTTATAAACCAGTGATCCCAGAACTATGCCAACTAGTAATACTATGCTAGCAACTGTAATTCCAGCAATCTTTGCAGGAGAAAGCCCGTTAGGAGGAGGATCGCCTGGGCTTGTAGAAGGATTGCCTGGGCTTGTAGAAGGATTGGGATCAGGAACACCTGAAACAGTGAGAACACCTTTCATTCCTTGCTGACAGTGAGTACTGACATTGCAGTAAAACCATATCTATAAAAACAGGGAATGAGTTACAAGTTACATGAGATCGATGCACGCCTGGCACAAATGTTGTTAGTTACCTTGGGCTTGTCGGCCGGGACGGTAAACGTCCACGATTCACCAGCTTTCATTTGCGTATTGAATCCACCAGCGGCTGGAGTGCAGGAATCGGCACTAGCACTTTGAACTACACTGTGCTGAATGGTATTAATCCATGCGAAGGTTATGATAGAGCCAGGGGCGGCCGTAATAGCAGCCGGATTGAACTTCAGACCACCCTCACCCACATTTATAGTTAAATTCTGGCCAAATGTAGTGACTATAAGAGCAGTCGCAAGCAAGACTGTAGCGATGGTGTACTTCATTGTCGGGGGTAGTAAATGAATGTATTAGGTATATGAAAGGTGGGAGAATGGTCTAACCGGTAGACACATTAACATGCGAGTAGAAGTATAGAAGACATCTTCAAGTCGAGGCGATCTCGGCCTTTATATGAATATTAATGTCCATCAATAGGCAAAGTTCTTTCCATAACAGTTAAAGATTCAATGAGAATTTGTTAGCCAAAATCGTCGTCAACTTGTGTCACATATTTAAATATACGCTGCGCATATTGTAAAACACGTAGTATTGACGAGCATAATGTTTGAGTAATAATCTCAAAGATACGATATTGATTATCTTCATCTACACGTAATGGAAAGAGTACTAATGTGAGGCAGTAATATTTAATATAATAAGCGTTTAATGTCATTGGAGAAGAAATAGGTGATTGTGAGTTTCAACAAGATTACAGACAAACAACTTGACAACCAATGGCCAGGACAGAACCCCGAGTCTAAACGAAACCATTGCCACTATGCGAGAAGAAATCGTCTGCGCGTCTTCAAGAAGAGAGAGAATTTTCCAACTGCAACATGCAAATACGTACAGCAAAACACGTTTAACGTCGCACAGTAATTCATTGTCATCATTGTGTTAAAAATAATATGTCGTACGACGTTAAACGTGTTGGATAAGTTACAAATATCAGTTTTGTCATCGTTTGACCTATTAATTAAGCAAACTATGCCATTTAGCAATAGAAGCCAATTAATACTCCCACCGTGATGCTAAACATATTAATATAGTCAAACCTGACCAGGTAACGACTTTATGCGAAGGCGTTGTGCATATGATAGAGTAGACACTGCAATATGGTAGAAGGTTATTATACCACAGTGATATATACCGATATATGAGCGAATCATGTAATCCCGTCTTACGTTACTCCTTCAAAGACTGCCTTTGCGCCACATCCCGCATTTCTCAAATCTATCCTCTCCCGAATATCGTTTAGATAAAATGTCGATATTTATTCCAGACTTGCAGCATATTTCTGGTTGTCCAGCGATGGACCAACTGATTTTAGATTCCAAAACTTTTTCAAAGTCACATCCTGACATGGAACGTTACCGCCTTCAATGGTTTCCTCACTTTGAGTTTAAGAGTATAACGCCCATTCAAAACCCTATCGATAAGTTTACCCACAGTGGTGATTTGATTACCATAACAGTGTCCCTAATGCTACTTGAAACCAATGATAAATGCACTGATGAATTCATTCAAGAGATTGCTAGAATATATTCACTTTCAACGAGTAGACATGGAAATTACGATCACTTCAAAAGGTTTCCAATATGGCTCGAAAAGCGCAATGATTATATATATGGATTTACTAACTTTGAAGGAAATTACTATATGGTAGTTTGCGAATCTTTTTCTCGTTATTATGTACAATACGGATTTTGCTCCGTGTGTGGAACACTCAGATGCAGTCCTGTATGGTGTATCTGCGGTCATAAGGAATTGATAAACGCATGGACCAGCAACAATGAAATGGTTGATGAGATTATTAAGCACTCACAAAGACAAACGGTGTCAGCAAACGAAGCCTATCTAGAATGGATTCCTTTTGATAGTTTTTTTTACTTTCAACCGTTCGCGTATGCTAGACCTCGTGCTGAGAATTCTAGTAATCGGCTGTTTGCTCGTTTGCTCGATCTGCCATGTGTTACGGAAGTAGAACTAGTTCCATTTCAAGCATCAAAATATACTGGTTATTCATGTTATCATAAGGTAAATGCTTTCCTCTGCTATATAATAATAACGTTAAATGGCTCAATTCATATGTTTAATTTTTATAGTTATGTGCTGATCATCCAGGCATACTCGACAAAAACGTATGGGTTATTGTTGGATTTACATATGACCCCAAAATGCAAAAATACTATTTAGTTAAGAATAGCAATCCATACAAGGATGAATTATATGGGTTGTGTCTGGCATGTACGGACGATTTGGACCCTTACATAGGCGCATTTTGCTTTAATTGCAAAGCACCAAATCCGCTTGATTGGACTACTGGCAATAAGTCTTTGGATTTACTAATAATGAAATCTTGGAGTAATACTGTTGATAAACATGACAGCTATATACGATGGATAGAATTCTCTCATTTAACAGCTATACAAGAAATGCCATTACTAGATTATGCATGCACACATGCAGCAGACTGCTTAGGACGACTATTCGCAGTTAGTAGAGAAAATTTGGTAACAATAAAAGTAATGCTCAAAAAAGTTGTTTGTGGACATGATGCAGATTCTTATGATTTCAATCAGGTAATATAAATACAAACTTTGTCTTGATATTAGTATTATAATACTCCTGTATTAGTATTAAGCTAATTCTAATCGTTTTTTTGTTTTTTGCACAAATAGTTGACGAAAGTTTATCCCAATATATTGTCGCCACATAATATTCATATTTTTGGCATCACTCGAGACCCATCTTTGCAAGACCATTATTTGGTGTTCTATTCCAATGTACGCCAAGTCTTGGATAAACTTATACAAGTTATAAATTATCGGTATGAACTAAAATTTATGGAATTTGCTGAATTTAATGAACTTGAAGAGGTTGGATCTGGTGCTTATGGAACAGTCTACACTGCTAACAGCACTAGCTTAAATAAGCAAGTTGCTTTAAAAAGGTTTAAAAATTCAAATGAAACACCAGACTTGTTCATTTCCGAGGTAGGCTTTCTGGTACTGTCAGCAGTTTTAATAATACAAACTGACACATATATTTTTTAGTGCAAAAATTATAGCAAGTGTTGTCCTGATGAAAGTTTTCTTAAGCTTTATGGAATTACACAACAGCCGGAAACAAAAGAGTACGTGGTTGTGATGCAGTATGCCAACGAAGGCAATCTTTTTTCTTATATGGATCGAAATATTAACAAAATGACATGGAAAATGAAAGCAAGACTCTTAGAGCTTATCGCAAATCAGCTAAATACAATTCATTTTTCGTCATTAATTCATTGCGATCTTCATGGCGGGAACATAATCTTGAGCAAAACAACAGACAACCCTGAGTTGAGCACGCCATACATATGCGATCTTGCACTCTCTATACCGAAAAATTCGCCCGAGTCGAGCGTCTCAGACATCAAAGGCGTATTGCCTTATGTTGCACCGGAAGTCTTTCGTACGAGAAAATTCACTCAGGAATCAGATATTTATGCTTTTGGCATGCTTATGTACGTGATTGCAACTGGTGAGCCACCTTTCAGGGATAGAATATTTGATGAACATTTGACAAGAGATATCTGTAATGGGCTGAGGCCAAAAATGCCTGAATCCGTGCCAGAAAGATATAGACGACTCGCTGAAGATTGTTGGAACGCAGATCCGAAAAAACGTCCTAATACATGTTTACTCGGTTTTGCGTCTTATATGTTTACCGAAGGCGACGATAAAGAGGGTTGGAATACTGTCTATCGTAATGATGTAAGGCCTTTATCACGCCTCGAGAAAGAAAGCAAATATTCTAGCAGGTTGCTACTCGCAGAAATTTGCCCAAACCAAGAAAATGAAAGTGACTCTTATTGAACTAATTTGCAAGTTGTATGTTCAATAGTTTAAGCGATGGAAGTGGAAACGAGTTCGAGGGACTTATTCGATGATTACCTTAGCTATCATGAAGGACCTACTCTTGAAGCTGAAAAACCAGCGAGTGCAATAGTTATAGATCATTAATTTAATTGTAATACAATAATAGTATTAGTATTAATATTAATGTCATGTAGAATATAGTATTTCTAAAATTGTTATGGTTCGATGTAAAAAGACAACGTCTCAGATTATTGCAAATAAAATTTTATTGAAAATTTACCCTTGGAAAAATATATATATATTTTATCAGTTTCCTCGTTAGATAAATATCCATTATCATTATCTTGCATTGTCAAGAAATTTTGTTAAAACACCGCGTTTAATTTTGTTTACAATAGTAATAGTAATAATATCAATTTCGCAGCTGGTCAAATTTTTGTGCTCTGTCAATGAATGGTGAGCCTAAACTTTTTCACTGATCATTCTTTTTATTTTTTGGGACAATTCCATATTAATATGGAATGTCGAGGCAGGCAACAACGAACACGCAGTTTTTCAGGATGACGTTACATGATTTTTTCCCTTTACTTCGGTCATTATGTCTCACAATGCACTACTACCGCGTTTGGAAGAAAAATCAAATAAAATGCGAGCCGTTCATTGCACTTGTCAACGAGATCGAATGGTGTCGATAACTACTGTGGTATTGTGCTGGGGCTTATAGATTGTCAAATTCACAAGTATTTGCAGGTGGTAAATCCATCTGTTGGAAACCCTCTTTGTAATATTCATACTTATCAAATTTTGCAGAATTCCGGTTTAGAGAGAGCTTGAACGGCTTCATGCAACTTTAATGGCTCAATTAAAGGAAGTAGACGATGGCGCAATAAGTACTAGCCCAACGTCTGAAAAGACACGCACTTATAAAAGAACTTGTTACTGTTGAAATTGCGATGCGGCCCTCTGGTCGCAACGAATGGAAGTGTCGTGATAGAAAACCAAAATAACCAACATAAAACCGTTGGTATCGACGTGAAGGATCTTCTTGAAAAATTCGTGGACTACCAAAAATGTCAATCGAATTACGCAATAGCTTACATGATTGCCAGCCGAAAACGAGTTACAAATGGTCTATCGCGATTTTATTACACATTGAAATTGTTAAAATATGACACATTCTATAAGTTATGCCACCAATTAACGCTTCTATTCAAGGCATGAGTCCCAAGAACGAATTTATGTGCACGCTCGACAAAAGTTGTCATCAGAGACATGTGCCTCTAATGCTAAATTAAAGATCAGTCGCTCTGCTAGTCTGCTCCATATAAAAAACAATGGCATAATATGTCACGTGCAATCGGCCAGTATGGTCGCCAGAACCCTTCGCCACGAAATTGGCTAATGGCGTCCTTAGATAGATATAATCACAAAAAGGCGTTTATACAAGAACAAATACGAATTTTTAAACAACCATTCAAGCCTTCGTCAAAATGGTTAACACCAAAGAAACACAAGGACCGCGAGGGTGACGAGGACGACGATAACGCCATACCACCAAGCGTTATCAATTCTGTTGTTGTGAGGTGTAAGTGTTTTGTGGTTATCTACCAATGCAATATGTCTCGTTTGCCTGATCCATTCTGTATGTAGTAAACACGGCAAATAAAAAACAGTATCTTCAGACATTCAGCCACCAATCCGTTCGCCAATTGTTAGAGCAACTTCAATCACTGTACGATCAAAAGCGTCGGGACGCTTTGCTTGGGCGTATCCGCGTGGAACGACTTGAGGATTTTGATAGCCTGAGGTAATGCAAGAATTCGATGTTGGGGTAGGAAGGTGGCACGAGTCAAAAGAGCGTGTTATAATCTGGAATTTTAAAACTTCAGTTGGATAGATTCATTCCCATCACAATGGCCCATAGATGAGGGTTACGAATATGAACAGTCAAAGTTGGAGAGGTAACATCAATACAAAAAGTAACGGAACGTTTGCTAGCTTATTGATGATTATTTATTTAATATATTGTGTTTACAGATACGCTACTCTAAGGTCGCAGGTCTGTAAATTGGTAAAAGATTATATAAAAATGAAACAGAGATACGAAAATTACAAGGTATTGTTTGGATGCCTGCATAAAAGCATATACCAATTCGAATATTTATCTAACTACTCCCAAACTTTAGTCGCTTAACGATTTAGTAGCACCTCTTAATAAACGGAACATTCAACAAAACCTAATCACCCGGAATGCTCCAATTGTAAATGAGATAACAAGGATGCGTATCTTTGGTAAGTAAGTTTTGAAATTTTCAATAATAAATATTATTACAACCGCATTGAAATTTTTTACTACTGTTTAGTGCCGAGGCTGTTGAACACATTGCAGAAACACGAAGAGTATTTAAGAAGGAAACGTGCGCGTAAATCAGGTAACTTGGAAATAGCAGACTCCTATTAATATTTCATGTAATCCACTAAATAGTTCATTTGTATAATAACTTTTAGAAAAGCGAGGGAGTGAACAAGACATTTCAACAATGGCAGTTGTGAAGGGTTTATTCAACTCTCGCGAGTGAATGTGTTAACATGTTACAGTCAAGCAAAAACCACATTTGAGCTTACAGATTCTGATAGTTTGAAGGGTAAATGACCCCTATCAAAAATGAGCAGATATGTGGGTAATTATTAGATGTACATATAAGAAACATTAACTTGTCAATATGGCATGTCTCACTGTATTTGATTTCAAGTTTTCCAACTTGTACACATCACTTCTTGTTGTACAATTACAGAAAATGAATAAACAGTCTTTTATATTGTACAAAATATCTCTTTTAATCTCCTTGCCAAAATACGCTATTTTCCAGATTCTGTCGGGCTTTCCTTGAAATATTCAGCGCACAATCTAGCGTAGACATTCCCGGCTCATCCATTAGCGACAAGCCTGCAATTCCCATGTATGCATGCATTATGTCTGAAGGTAAAGACTGCGTTAGTAAGTACATTGGAATGCGTTGGATGAACGCTCTTTTAACACAAACGATTAGCATATACGAACCGGGTATCAGATCGGGCCATTTTGAGAAACCCCCCTGACGACCCTGGGTAGTGGAGAGAAAGAGACGATTGGCCTCTTTATCAATATAATCAAATGCACCCAAAATCTTTAAATCAAAAGACGGCTATTAGTTTCAGTGTTATTCAATGACAAGACACATGTGATACTACACACATACACACGCACGGGGAATGTTGATTCGTTAACAGTAACTAGCAACCGTTCCGTTCCGTATGTTTCCTATGCATAAATTTTCTTACTATTTTAAAACTAATAAATGTTCTTCGAACAACTATATTCCATAGCTACCGAGTATCAATGAATGTCCGAGACAAGTTTGAACAAGTTGGCATGGAGGGCAAGGATTTAGTTTTGCAACAGTATGCAAAGTGTTGAATGTAAAAACTTAAGATTGAAAAGGTGTCGATTTACATTTGCAATTTCCTGTGCATGTGCATGTGCATCTCTTGCAATGACCAGCTAACTTTCTTTCCCCAATACCTTCAATGAAGCACCAATCCAGAAAGAGTAACATGTGTCTTCTGGTTTGTTTGCACGTCCTTGAAATCCAGACACTTGACGTGACAACAGCCAAAATATTGTCCTGTCCTTTGATATGAGTCCTTCATCTATCTTATTCAACAGACTCAACGCACTTATTGCGCAATACGTAGAACCTCCTGAGATTAACTTAACCTTAGACGATCAGTCTTAAGTAACGTTTGGCAATTAAGCGTAATATAGTTGACTATGCTCACCATGAGACTCTAATCCTGGCTTTTGTCCTATACCATAGTCATATCCCTTTAGGTATATACATTTGTTATTAAATAATTTGCAATGAACGGAGTATGGCTCTGCTAAAGGTTACCTGGCTCCGCCTTATGTAGTCTACGCACTTTTCAATATTGATACCACTGAAATCTTTCAGCATATAGGATATAGCACAAGCGCAATACAAGAACCTCATATCCGATTCCATTCCATGATAAGTCTGAGTAAAGCTATACATAATCAAAACATTTGAGTTCATTGTTCCGCATCTGTGAGGAACAGCGACTGGCATACCTTCCATCGTCCTTTTGTAGATAAGTTAGCCCATTTATGATGGCGCCCCGATCTATTCTAGAAAAATCATCTCCGAGAATGAGAAGACTACATAGAGCCGTATACGTCATTGCTAGATGAGCTGCGTCAAATGGAAATCTCGATTCACGACACTTGGACGAGATAGAGTAATGGTGGAAAAGTGAATACATAAACACAACTACGTTCTGCATTGCAAAAAGACTTACTCCTTCCCGACTGTAAGGTAACCCTGAGAACGGTGAACCGCGAAATCCACAAATATGTCGATTTAATTCTAACCAGGGTCGAAGAGATTGGAATTTTAGTCGGGGAACATTCGATCTCAACAAAGTGTTCAAGAGTTTACCTGGATTGTCCTTATCTGGAAGAATCTGTTGCGCATATATCCAGTCGATCCACTGTTCTCTTTGTTCTGCTGAGTAGATTGTCTCTATCATATTTAAGAGGTCTAATCCGCCAAGACCGAAGAAGGCAAGTGTCATTCTGGGTAATAATATAACCTGTTTGGTTTAATTGGAACAACCAGTGCATTCCATATCTTACAGGATAAACTAGATGTTTACCTATTCGTATCGTTATTTGTGTATGGCTCAGGAAGATAAGCCATACATCGTTTAAAATACATGACATGCTTGTCTTTATCAAATGTTATATTCGAAGTAGGCAACAAATCCTCTGTCAATGGATCATCTTCCAGCGCATCATTTTCGTTGTTACAATCGGTTGAGGCCATTTGGCCCGATATAAACGAGATATTTTGAATCATCAAAAAGCGGTTCAACGTTAAAGATCAGCGTTAGATCACGTGATTTGGTATAAGCCTGTACACTTTTATTATTATTATTATATCGGTGTCTAACATCGCCTATCTTACACATCCACACACACCCCCACATATATACATTTATTCCTGTTAACCTTTACAATTCCCTTTGCCTTTGTAATTTTACAATCTATTTATTGAGTAATTTCTTCAAAGCATCAAGTTCCTCTCTCAATGAATCCGATTTGTCAACTTTTTCCTGCTGTTCAGGCAACAAAGTTTCACCAAGATCAGCCTTTTCTTTAAGTTTATCGATTTGTATAAGCTTCTTTTCCAATGTCCTGATCTTTCTTGCTATCTCAATTTCTGTTTGCGGTTTGTTTGTTAGTGTCTCGCCACTTTGTTGTCCATCATTGCCCTCACGTAAATTCAAAGCTTCCAAGTTTTCAGTGATCGCACCAAGATTCTCCTCTATCCGATCATCTACAGTGCTTTCATTCTCCCTTGCCTCTTTCTTCTTTTGCCTCCTCTTCTCATTCTTTTTCTGTGCTGGTGTTTTTGGCTCCTCTCTTTTCGGAGGAGGTGCGGCTTGTTCTTGACGTTTTCGAACGTGGCGGTTCTGGTATATTTGGACGTCTTCTTGTGGTACATAACCAGCACGAACTCGACGTTCTCTGCGTACTGAGCCATCGGCCCGGCGACTGGAGGGAATAAGTCGTTCATTCGTTTCAGTAGTGATTATACCTGAAGGCGTAGAACTTGGTTCTGAAGACATGGGTTTAAAGTGAAGGTTTGGCGAAAGTGCGCAGATATATGGATTTTGATTCTTGTGTCACATTCTTGTCAATCGCCAATAAATAGGTTTTTCTTTCGACCTGGATCTATAACAACTCAAATGCCTCGTCATAGCAAGAATAATACAGCCCTTTCGTTCTTTACTTATGCAGAGAGCCAGGCCCTCGATTATGGCACCAAGAAGGTACTGCTGTTTAATTTACTTATTTTTTTTAAGTCGATTCTTGGTAGATCCTTACCAGTTCTCGATGAATAGCAACGTCTAGGTCGCGATTCAATGCGCAATTTTGACGCTTGCTTTTTATGTCTACAACGTGCACGAGATCCAGTGTGCTGTTCACAAGGACACTTATACTGTAAGGAATGCATATACGAGAACCTGCTTGCACAGAAAAAGGAGATAAAAAGACAACAGACATTATTAGAGATTCGACAGAAGGAAGAAGAGGAAAAAGCAAAAAGGAAAGAGGACGAAGCCAAGGAAGCCGTGATCTTGGATTTCGAACGACAGCAAGTGAGAATTGCACCATTATCTTCAAACAAAAAGAGTCTGAATGTAACCGAAGCAGACATAGACAAAAATGCAGCATCTGATACTCAGACTAGAGCTGGGACTAAAAGAAAGATTGACGAAACAGAGGATACAGTCGAAGGTAGATCTCCAGACTCTAGCTCGGTTCAATATAGTACAAACGAGAGTTAGATGATAAACATGTCTATTACGTACGTAACATGTTCTAGGAAGCAACAAAAAACGAAATTTTTATCTTGATGGGGATGAACTTCGGGCAATTGCTCAACGGGAACATGAGGAGGCACTGAAAAGATTGGAAGAAGAGAAGGTGAGTGGCGTTTGTACAGAATGCTATTCAAATACGTTAGCTGATACTTTTACCTGTTACTAGGCAGAAGCTGCCAAGCCGAAATTGCCCAACTTTTGGTTGGTGAGTAATGTTTCTGCGGAAATATTATCAGTGACGTTTGTATTTGGTGATTATTAATTTTTTTTTCATTTTAGCCTTCGCTTACTCCATCTGCTGATCCAGACGAGGTTCAAACGATTAAATTGCGAACTGTTTGTACCGCCAGTGATCCTGAACATCCTATAAGGTTTTTTATGTTAAGCTTGTTCATTGAATATGAATATTTCTTAAGCAAGCTTGTGAGTAACTGCTGTGTAATTACCTGAAAACAGTATCAAAGCACTCATTACGACCAAATGGACCGAAGTGGAAGATGCAAATTCAAAATCATTTGTCTGTCCATCGTGCCGCCGAACTTTGACAAACACGATAAAAATATCACGTGAGTATATTCTAATTCTTGCTGGCAATAGTGATTTTGAACTAGTCATTGATGCAGTTATTTCCCCTGCAGTTATGAAACCATGTGGACACGTAATATGCAGTTCGTGCGTTGATAAATTTGTAAAAAAATCAAAAAAATGTTTTGTGTGTGATGTAAAATGTAAAGACAAAGATGTAATTGATATGTCGGGTGAAGGTAAGTACATTATTGCCTTTTGCTTATTGAGTAAAACCCTGCTGGATGTTCATTACATTTACGCATTTCGATTCTAGGCACTGGATTCGCGAGTGGTGGTGGTAAAGTTGTTGCTCGAAAGTTTGATGTTGCATTTCAATAACCACAAGGCCTTTTACTTCAACTGAAGAGAAGGACAATTTATGTTAGATGGATTTGGACGCAATTACTGTTAAGTCGTCTAAAATACTGAACATTGACGTCATATAGAGAAATGCATCCATAGATACGGTGTTTAATAATTGAAAATTAGTTTACATATGTTAACATGTTTTAATATTAATGCGTTTGTCAAGCAAATGTGGACATTTTGATAAAATGCATCAGAAGTGTACGTTTTAGGGAACAATTTCATTTAATGTGTCTTCAAATTAATAATTCATCCCGACATGTCAATGTATGGGAACTGAGACATCGTTGGATTTGTTAGATGACCAGGTGGAAATCTCAATGTCGATTTCTTTTAATTCAGAGATAATATTAAATATTCCTTGACCATTTATTCCTATCTATGAAGAAACCGATGTTGCTCTGTCAATATGACACATATGAGCGTGTATCTTATATCAAATAAAAGCTTGAAATGATTGAATAAGATATTCTTCGTCAATTACAACACTTGTGTAACTTGAATAAAACCGAATTTATGTAGATCATCTAATCACATGATGTATACTGCAGGAGTTAGTTTGCAGGAGTGCGCTTATAAACTTCTATGCCAAAACTCTCTTTTGCATGCGGGTTAATTTTTCTATACTCTCTAATATAAAGCCTAGTAATTTGAAAGCTAGGTAATTTATTTCGAGTTATAGATGATCTGTTCTGACGGTGGTATCGTATAGAAAAGATGGTTGATCCAAAAATACAAAAGCAACGTGAATTGCTTCCGGTAAGTTAACAACATTCTTCTCAATGAAACTTTCGAGTACTTGATTATTGATAATAACGTTATTTTAGATATTTCCATATAGGCAACAAATAATAGATGCAATCAAAAAAGAAAACCTACTCGTGATCACTGGCGAGACAGGTATGCGTTTCCGAAACTACCATATCCTATTACTATAGTATGATCGTATCGATCTAACAATCCAAACGTCTTCAAGGATCCGGAAAAACTACACAAATTCCTCAATATATTCTAGAAAGTTTTCCGGAATGTCGCTTAATAGGTGTAACTCAACCAAGGTTAGCAATCAACCATGACTGTTCAATCAAAGCAAATGAAAATAAACTAACGTCACGACAGGCGAATTGCAGCAATGACTGTCGCAAAGCGAGTATCCGAAGAATATGGAACTCGTTTAGGAAATGAAATAGGGTATTCTATCCGTTTCGACGACTGCACCTCTACAAAAACTCGTCTTCGGTATATGACGGATGGCGTTCTTTTGCGAGAAGCTACAATGGATCCCAAGCTGTCGAATTATGACGTTATTATCGTTGATGAAGGTATTGAGTTGACACGAATAATGGCATTTATTTGCCCGTGTAACTGCTTTCTTTCTAATCATAAATTAACACTTATCAAGCCCATGAAAGGACGGTGGAAACAGATGTCCTGTTTGGTCTTCTTAAACAGACCTATAGAATGCGTCCAGAATTAAAAATTTTGGTTATGTCGGCCACCCTAAACGTCGAAAAATTCTCCGACTTCTTCAACAAATGTCCGACATTGGATATTCCTGGTCGAATGTATCACGTAGAGATTAATCATCATCGAGATGCCAAAATTTCTAGTTTGAAGTCTACTTATATACAACGTGCAGTAGACACTGCCCTATTTATTCATCAAGAGGAGCCACCAGGAGACGTGCTTGTGTTTTTGACGGGGCAGAACGATATTGAGAAGGCGTGTAGGGATTTAGAACGGGAAGCCAGGCATTTGCGAAGGAGTGATATTAGGTACGGGAAACATGTCAAAGCGATGGTTGTGTATCCATTATACGCTAGTTTGGAGACGATGGAGCAGAGAGCTATATTTGACGAACCACCTGAGGGCACCAGAAAGTTTGTTTTCGCCACAAACATCGCTCAGGTAAGAGATATACTTTACATATTATCATTAATATGAGAATGTCTTTAGACAATATCACTCTAACCGTATCCCTGTTCTCTGTCCGAATAGACTTCCGTTACTATACCGGGGATTAAGTATATTTCATCCGATTAAATAAAATTTCCCTTGTTTGCATTTAACCATAAACTAATGGTTTTACTTTTCCTTTTATAGATATGTAATAGATTCTGGTTTCGTCAAGCAGAAGTCTTATGATCCTAATACCGGAATGGATGCTCTTCTGGTAGTTCCTATTTCACAAGCAGCAGCAACCCAGAGAGCAGGTCGCGCAGGCCGCACTGCTCCCGGAAAAGCATATCGACTTTACTGTCGAGAATCTTATGAGCAAATGGACGAAGAGACTGTACCCGAAATTCAACGCAGCAGTCTTTTGGGTACTGTATTAAGTCTCAAAAAGATGGGTATTCAGGATATTATCAATTTTGAATTCATTGACCCACCCGATCCTTTGCTTGTAACCAACGCATTGAGGCAACTATTCTTATTGGAAGCCATTGATGCGAACGGTAAATTAACAAGTTTGGGTGAACTGATGACCATATTTCCTCTGAACCCGTTTTTGTCCAGAGTATTGATTTCTAGCGCCAAGGAATTTAATTGCAGTAGAGAAATAGTGATCATTGTTTCTATGCTATCTGCCGAGGAAGTGTTTTATTCACCTAGGAACGAGGAGAAGCAGATGATTGCAGAAGACGCACGTAAACAATTCTATCATTCATCAGGTGATCACATAACTCTGTTAAATATCTTTGAAGCGTATCGCGATTGTGGGTATGATATTGATTGGTGCAGAGGAAGGTACTTGAACCACCGCGCACTGTCGGTAGCAAAGAACGTTCGTGAACAAATTCAAGATATAATGGAAAAGAATGGATTACAAATAATTAGTTGTCGACGTAATGAAAATAACAACGATGAAGAGCGAACTAGGAAGAAGCGAAAGACGTATTATAGAGAAACAAAGTATGATCCAGAACCAATATTGCAATCACTTGTGACGGCTTATTATATTCACCTAAGCAAGCGACATCCCCATAGACCGGTATTCTATCACTACGCATCTGGAACCGCATCAGAGTCTGTTGATTCTAACTCGTCCCTATTAGCATTACATATCTCACCAACGTCTGCATTATATCCCGAAAATAAGGTGGTCAAAATTGAGAGTCTGGATTGGCTTATTTATCATGCCATTGTATATACTAATAAGGCATTAATGAAGACAGTAAGTAAGGTTAGCTATAATTGGGTTGAGGAGAAAATGAGTTTGTTTAAGCAATTACCCAAAGCTAGATTGGATGGCAGTAGTGAAGTTATCGATAAGGAGAGTGATCAGAACGACGATATGCCTGAAAATGATGTCAGCAGTCAAGATAAAGACAAAGTAAAGATGACAGTTCAGTCTAGTGATATAAATGAAGAGAAGAATAGAAGAATAGAAGCTATAGCTGCCGCTAAAGAACGAGCTCTGAGACGACGAGCAATGGCTCAAGAATGATGGCAGTGACTCAAAATACCTAACTTTTGCGACGTTCATATAAACAATATTAAAAGTCAGTACTAGTACATAGTTCCTATGCAAATGTAATTCGTTGCTGATTCCGAGGCTAGATCATTAATGCGCAATTGTATACTACAAGCTGTACTGTATGATGTAGGCACAAGATAGTCAATCAACATCGCAAAGTTCGAGATACTTGCAAGGAGTACTTGAGACAAACAGTTGGATGAATGGTTTTGTCAATCGGAATGATCTGAGCCTTTAAATTGTTGCTATTATAACTATTGTTATAATAAGAAAAGTCGGCACCAAATAAATTAGAAAAGTTCATGTTACAATACGAAAATGAAAAAGCCTTTAATTGAACTCCAGCATAAACTTTAAGAAATTCACAACTTTCCATCCACCTTCTTCATTTATCATCGATCATTGAATGACAAATTTAAGCAGTGCGAGAAACACTGATTATAATACAGTGATATGTCAATGAAATCTGATGAATAAAGAATACATGTTCTATTTTCTCTATAAATTTGGTGGCATTAGGCACTTTATAAATAATTAATACTTGAGTCTAATATGATAATAAATTCTTTAGTCGTAAACATGGTTTACATATTTTATCTAAATAACAATATTACATTTGCAGCTGTGGATAATGAGCGATGTACGATGCTTTACGGGAAATTGGGTACTTGCACGCAATGTAGTTGTAATGTAGTATAGATGTCAAAAAAACCTTGTTGAAACCTAGTTACGATTCATTGTAAGAACGTTGATAAAAGCATTGTATTGTGCAAGCATTTAGGAAAGGCTCGTAAAATAATTATATTATCTTTCTGCGATATAGTAATCATATAGTCTGATGCATGAACCTTGTGACAACCTAGTTACAATGTACGTAAGAACATCGATTTAGAATAGTTAAAGCATTGTAGGCATACCTTGGCGAGGTTTCAACAACGTAGTAACAACACTGTAACAATATTCACAACCTACACAACGTTTTTCAGAATGGTATATTAGTAAAGCATAGTTGAATATATATGATTATTTCAATTATCGAATATTATTATTTCCAATGTTTACTCATTCAGATATGACTCCGTTCCATCGCCACTTCGTTAACGTGGACATGCTCCAATTGCACACAAACGGTGCTTATTATTATAAATCTGTAAATCGTATATTGGCATTTAAAACATGCTTGCGAGCTGATCAACAGCACGAGATGTTAAATTTAGAGGGGTAACGGAAAAATGGCGACATGCACGGAAAATCGGTAACGCGATTGGTGACGCTTTAAAATAGTAATGCGATTTTGGTGACGCTCAAAAGCAACCTTTCCGACCGTCTAAAAACCTCATGTTGTATATGTTGTGTTAATTTTATTATAATCTATTAATATTCAATACTGAATATGAAGTATCGAACTTTTATTTTATTTTCGTTTTCTATCATTTGCGATACTAATTATAGCTTTGCCTGGTAGTTTTATTCGGGCTATTACGAATAAATTCCTGCTGAGTCATCGCAGAAGAAAGTTGTCAACGCGATAGGTCGTTAATTTCGTAACTGCATAATTAGAGGTTCTGCAACGATATTTATTTGTTGTTTAATCAGAATTAAGTGACGTTTTCCAATTAGTGAAAAACACTAAATCATAGTTTAAAATTTCCCGTTCGATTCTGTGATATTATTTTATCGTAGGCATCCTTATTTAAATACGAGCATATCGTATAGGGAGAAGAAACGAAGCGCGCACATAATATAATTATTGTCACTTATAAATTAGTTCAGCCTGTGAGCAATCGTCGGAATAAGGGCACGCCTACGCACTTGATACTATATTAATATATTACTATCTATATGTTTGAAGTTAATATTAAACTACAATTACACATGCAATCGTGATACTGATATTAAATTTTTTCGCAACGAACCATTGTAAGTAATACCTGCAATTAATTGCCTGCAGTTATTACACAATTCGTTGGCTTTCTTGAATTAACAAGACCTATTTCAAAAATATCTTGTATTATATATAATTATGCAATTTGTTGAAATGCTCCTACAACACTGAACTATACCGCTAATTAATTCCATATAAAATAAAGCCTTTTTTACTCACTTATCATGCTCTCGCTTGCTAATATTTTAACATTCTTTCAAAATCATACCAGCTTGGTACAGTACAACCCTTATATTCGACCTTTTATTATACATGAGTAGACTGATAAACTTATCTATTACTATTACTGTAAAAGTATTTTTACTGTTACAATTCTGATGATAATTGATGTCACTTAATATTAAATTAGCTGTCTGCTCAACAATTACAATAGCAAAATTTTTAGAAAAAAATCCACATGTTAGAGATACTATAATTAGATTGAAATATAAAAGAGTCCTTTATTTATAAACATCAATAATAGTCAAATAAATCAAAATGCGCTGAACCATGATTTGAACTTTGTCTTTAATTTCCCAATGATACCTCTCTGTTCTTCCTCTGAAACTTTCTGCTCTACTCCTGAAACTTTTTGTTCCTTTCCCAGGCTATCCTGTTCTTTCTTTAAAACATTCTGCTCTATTCCTGAAACTTTTTGCTCTTTCCCCAAATTATCCTGTTCTCCCGCTAAAACATTCTCTAAAATTTTCGGCTCACCATCTAAAATATCCTGACCTATTTCTGAAGTTTTCTGTTCCTTGTCCAGTTGCTGGAAAGATGTGCTTTCTACTTTTTCAGCTGGCTGAACGGTCGTCCCAGGTTTTGGCATCATCGTCATCAGCACTTGTGGATCTAATGGGACTCCAACAGCTTGTAAACCGCGTGCAATTCTGCCAGAAACTTCTCTGACCTGTGGATCAGAAAAAAGTTTCATTGCTTCTGTAACAGGTGGAGGTTCCCCGCTTGTAACATCGATTCCCTTTGTCTGCAATAATTCAGCAAACTCTTGCAAAGTAGACACTAATTCTGGGTTGCTTGCAATCTTGGCTAGTAGTGGATTGGACAAGTCAAATTGTGTTTGATCTGGAAGTGACGTTGCGTATCGTGTTGGAACGGTCCACGGTGCAATCCTTTGTAATGAAGGTGATCGGGAATGTATATTCAAGCTATGGATAACACTAAATCTTCGTAAAGCAGGCTTATTCTTTAAGACGCAAATAAGGGCTCGCGATCTGTACAATGATTGCATGTTCAACGACTGTATTGCCAAAGAATTCGAGAAATTGCAAAAAAATTATCTACATGCGTCTTATTGGTCGATCATCTGCAATTCACGTGAATATACCTCTTCTCTAGGGAGGAGACTTGGAAAAAGAAAAACTGATTTTTTCAGCGACTTTGGCAATCGAAATGACATCTCCACATAGCACTAGTGGTGGGTCACCTCCTTTTGCAAGTCCCGATAGTTTGTCATCAGAATGTATGTCTGTCAAAACAGGCAAGAAAAGAAAGAGTGAGATAAATGATGTCCGACCAAACAAGCGTCGAGAAACCCAGGAAGAAGGAGTTTTGGTGGAGAAGGATCAAGGGTTGGAGATAGAAGACGAGATTAAAGACGAATTAACGCCTGACGAAAAGAGTGACTATACATTTAAAGTATTTGGATCGGACGATGGTTCACCGAGCGATCCTGCAGAAATGAAGGACGACAAGGCAAATTTTCAAGCGGCATATGATGTGCAGTGGCTTTTCAGCACAACTCACTTCCGGCAAACGCCGTCTCGTCGAGATGGTATTAATTCCACTGAAGAGTTGATCCGTCGATCGAAAGGCATCAAGTTCATACATGACTGTGCGCACGATTTAAAACTACATAAGATTGTATTGGCAACAGCCTGTATCTATTTTCACAGATTTTATATGCGTGAGTCATTGGCACAGTTTCATCATTACGATATAGCAGGCACGTGCCTTTTTCTATCGTGCAAGACAGAAGAAAGCACTCGTCGACTAACACATGTAGCGACAATCTGCGCGCGGAGAGCACATAAGAAAGATACATGGGATGACCTGAAGGAGAGTGAGAAGTGGAATAGTACAATACGAAAGAGAGAGCCAGTTGTGATGGCGACGTTAAACTTTGATTTGAGCGTGGAGCATCCATATTTATTTGTGCTAGCATTGGTGGATTCGTTAAAGATTACGAAGGACATGGTTAATATTGAACACGTTGATGATTTCTATGCAAGGGATTCGGCTCAGAAGGAGATGGTTGAGAAATGGCTTGCTTCGCATAGTCTTGTGCAAAACGGGCCTAGTGAGAACGATAAGAATCATGATGCAAGTAAACATGAGAATGGTGTCGAGTGTAGGAATATTGGACTGAATACGTCTAACGGAGATGTCGATACCGATGCCGATGAATCAATGAAGGACATTGAAATAGTTAAGACAGAAGATGGAGAAGTGACACCAGTCGGTGCCCTACAAGAGGACATAATACAACAGAATAGTGATGCCTTGGAAAAGGCTGGCAAGGAAAATGCGACTGAGAACAATGGTGATACAAAGAATATCAAAGGTACACGCAAGACTCGATCAACTAGAATACAACGTGATAGTATTAAGCCTGGCCACGAAGAAGGCGAGGCGACTCCACCAGGCCTTAATAATGCTGTCGACTCATCAAAGTCTATCGCAGGACGTGCTCCAAATCAACCTGATGGACCGGAATATGCAAATTATAGACAGTATTTTGCCGATTGCGATCCATCATCCGAACTATTTCGATATCAGACATTGGCATATGCTATTGACTATCTGAAGAACCAAGAACCAAAGGACATTCTTAAAACACGCGCGTGGGCTCTTATTGATAATAGTCTTTACGGGCCTTTATGCCTGTTTGTTAAAGCGAAGACTATCGCTAGTGCAGCAGTATTCTTAGCGGCCAAGATGCTTCAGATTGGCGAACTAACGCCAGATAAATCAATAACGGACAAGTCTTCCTGGTGGTCTATATTGGACGACAACGTCAACAAGATAGCCCAAGCAGCCGACATGATGCTGAGTCAATATTCATCTCATCCAATTCTCTGCAAGGAACTTGATCTGTGTGATAATCCGATAGCGTGTGCATACGATCCATTACATTACAAATGTACGGTGATCGCTACTGATGTAAAGTCGGAAGAGTTCTGGGAATATGTTGATGAAGAAGGAAAGGCTGTTGAATGGAATCCGTATGAAGGGGCTCCGAACAGTTGTTCTACATTCGCCGCTACATGATATTATGTGTATAGCGAAATGATTACATAGTCGTAAGGATTTAATATCAATGTAAATTATAAACCAGCAAAAGGCCGACAGTACACAATCATAATTTATTCGACGGTGTGAAGCCCTGCTCGCTCACTTGCGAGAATTTCTTCCGTTGAAATAAAGTCATCTCTGCATGAACTTTCTTTGATCTTGCACATACGTTAAGGAGGACGTTTGGCATACTGATCTGAAATAAAGATATGATGGTTACAGTCTGTGTGTAACCGAGTACTGGTTTTCATTCTTGTAAAAATTCTTTTAGATTTTTAATTTCCTATGCAGATTTTATTTTAATACTATGTATATGAACGAATTATAATAGACAATAGATTGACATAATGATCAATGCATGTTCCAAACTGTAAAAGGAATAAGCAGAGTTCATAGAGAACAATGTATATTGAAGCCATAGATTATTGCATTGTAATCGGTTTTCTAAAAGCGAGAATTATAACCATTTATGATTTGACCATTATCGTTATGTGAGAAAATAAATAAAGCATCGTCAATTCAGTACTTAACCGGTAATAGTAATGGTAAGGCCTATTATCGTTATAATTACAAGTTACAAGCTCTACCAAGAAACAAATTTGTATTACGCGTCATTAGGTATACTGCGCACAATGCATTCACATTTGTAACAATCAAAGTAATTGATCTTCGGTGTCACAATTTGACGCGTCATCTCATTCGTGAACACGTTGTAAATATTTAAGCAATTCTACTCGCGACCGAGGTTGTTTACAATAAACAGTTTTTTTGCTATTGCTGATGTATTTCGAAGACCAACCTAACAACAAATGGCGCGTTTGTAAGCAGACAATACGCGACCAAAGAGATCTGTCGGATGTCTTTAAATACTCCGCTTCCGCGTGACCTCTCACCCTCCACTCTTTGGTCCATAAACCGACGTTGGCCATCCCGTTTTGAGCGACTGAAATCTCTACCGTCCCAGCCATACTTCAAACTTCCCGATCTCCTTAGTTACAATCAATTATAACAAACCCGCCCGGCGCTAGAATTTCATTCCAAACTCAGTTTTGCTCAAACGACATTTATACGTTCTGCATTACCTAAAACAATGTCAAACGAGAATGCCCGTCGCAGTTCACTGAGAGAGACTCCTGCCCGAACGTTAGCAGCCACAAAGAACCAGATCTGGCCACCGGAGCTGGAAGAAGTGTTCATTGCGGCGCTTAAGGCTATTCCAAATATAGGTCTAAGAAAACCGTACGTCGATGGCCGTCCGTATGGCAGAAATCAGTTGCTGGCAGACTACATTTATTCGAAAATGGGCGTAACAAGAACACACAAGCAAATCTCCTCACATATTCAGGTGTTGAAAAAGTCTCGAGCTTGGGATGCAGAACTAATGCGACTGTTGGGAGATGCTAATGATGCTGCAACAATGGATGCAGATGAATACGCTGCCATTGTTAAGAGAGTGGTTGAGATGCGAAAGTAAGCTAATTGTACGGTCGATTTGTGTAGATTATTAGCAGTAGTTAAATATGGCTAATTGTGATCGTACGTATTCTTTTTTAATAATCCAGGTCGGTAACAACAAAAGGTTCAGAGATCAATATTCTTCGTGATTTTACGAATGAAATGGTAAACCAATCAACGAACCTTCGCTCAAGAAGTATCACACGGACAACCAATTTAGTTATTCGCTCTAAAAAAAGTAAAAGAAAGCACCACCGCGATTCAGGTTATGGTGAAGAGTTACAGACAATTGATACAGATGAGAGCACCGGCAATGATAATAATGACAACCAGGTTGATGAGTTTAATGGTTATGAAGGTCCATATCTCTCAATGTCAGAGGATGAAAATGGAAATAGAATGGAAGTTGAAACTTCATCACAAGCTTCTCAGGATGAACAATGTTCAGTCACAGCGAGTAGCATTGAGACAGCTTCAGCAGATATGGATACAGAAATGACATTAGACGATCATCAAGCTGCAGAGCATTTGTTGCACCTTCCATCATATTATCCAACACAACCGTCTAATCAAAATTCTTTATATCCAATGACATTTTCAGACAACTCAGAAAACCAGTACACTACTGATGAGACATTTGTGGCAGACATTCTTCTAGATTTGCCATCTTTAATTTTCTCTAAATCCCCACAACCAATAGTTAGACCCCAACCCTTACTCACTAATCCGCCTACACCACCAACACCGACCCCGACACCGACACTTACATCAAATACGGTTAATATATTACCATCTATTAAGGTTTTATTTGCACAAATTGAAGAGATGGAGAGACAGTCTGAACATTGCAAAGCTATTTAGAAAGAATAATGTTATGAAAGTAATATAATACGGATTGCGATTTTGTGATTATAAATTTATGGGTAATAGTGCAAACAAATCAATAATGGATGAATAGAATAGGATTTGGTTTTTATAAAATCTTTGATAAATAAGCTGTAAATAAAAAAGTTAATCTGTTCCTTAATATAAAACTTGTTCCACATTGAATGATGATTATATGATGTAAACTTTAATAATATATATAGTATAGTAGTAGTACAAGGATGCCAAATCTGAATCTCGAATAAAATTTATTGGTCAAAAAGCGCCCTCATCGAAGATAACGAGCATAAAGTATTCGACCGCTAAACATCCAATGTTTGCGGCTAAAAACGTATCAAATATATCAAAGCCGCACGTCGTATATTTCGACGTAAACTTCAAAAATCAATATCTTTACATGTTTCTAATTAATCTTTTTGTTTAAATCAATCTCTGATCTATGGTCGAATTAGAAGAAAATCGTTGTACTTGGCAACAAACAGGCATTTTGTAGTAGCAATCATACAGTAATCTTTCTAAATTATGTAAACGCATTTTATGGTGTAAGAAATAAAATAAAAAACCCCCATCACAAATTTGGAATTTCTGAGATATCTTAGGTAAAGACTTCGGTGTTTGGAAATTTTTCTGTAGACATCCGACCGGGCTGAAATTTTACAGATAATTAGAAAGTTTACTTGTTCAAACTAGGAGCAGTCGGATACTTATGCTCATAACCAGTAGTAATTATGTTATCATTTACGCAGGATATGATATTTAGCAGAGATAAGTCAGTAATTCACACCATTCGCATGGAAGTGTAATGATAATATATATGTACCGTAATTGGAATCTAATATATGGGCATTCGCATATCATGAATATTGAGACGTAATAGTCGGTTGTCACATTAATGCAATGTCGTCAAGATTACATAACATATTCCTTTACAAGGAGGCGTGTGATACAATGGAGTTGAACAAACATCTATTATGTTCACATGATGCATCGGAGAATAACTTTAAACAAAATTTTGCCACGTCTCAGATTTTAATGATTGGCTAACAAGTATGCGTAAATATCAGCCGAAAAATTTTTTAGTTCACACTCCCAGTTAGTTAAACTCGTTTCAAAGCAAAAAAAATAATTTATTCTCAGAAGCGAACGCATACAATGAACAGAAAAGCAAATTGCGAGCATGCAGAAGAAAACGTTTGATTGAAATAATAAGAGATGATATACACAATTGGATGTTATTCGGAAGAAACACCGACGGTAATACTTTGTTCAAACAAAGTAATGTAGTGGAGACCTTATTCCTAGACCCTGGACTTAGTCTTCCTTAATAATTTCAAAGTCTTTCTCCCATTCACCGTCGAGGACTGAAGAAGTTAATTGATAGTCGCAACGGCGAATTAGTAAATGAACACTACTCTGTTTTTGTCTATCGTTGTTCACTTCTCAACCCCCTCCCCCTCTTTTCGGGAACATACCAGAATCATTCATTTCGTTATTATCATCAGCAGTAAGAGCTGCAGTAGATTCCGCAAGTGCTTCTTTAATCCGTTCGCCTACAGCAGACATGGTCATATGGTCTTTGGCTTCAAATTTAGGGGTCTCTGAACCGTGTTCCTCTTCAGTATGGATTGGCGGTGGCAGATTTTGAATAACGGTTGAATCTTGTTGTAAGACGTCAGATGGTTTGTCTTCGGGTTTATTAGAGGCTAGTAACGTGGATGACATCACGCTGTTATCGTTCCCCTCTTTCTTCTCCTCTGTTTTCCTTGTCTGTTCCAATTGCCCTTTCGCTTCATCCACATCCATATTATTCGTTCCTGTCTCTTCTTTTACCACTCCCTTTGTTACGTTCTCTTGTTCCTTTACCGTATCTTCTTCTAATTCTTTTACAACCTTTCGTTCGCCCAATTCCATATCTTCGCTTCTATCATTCTGGTCCTTGCTCCTCCGGCTTTCTATGTTACTCACTTTCTCTTCTTCCGTGAGCGGTACTATTTTATCATGCTCTTCTGCGATTGTTCTATTTCCTGGCACAAGTCGTCCGGTTGCAGTAACAACCTCTTCGCGATAATTGCTTGGTGGGGAATAGGGTCGTGTGGAGTCGGCGCTTGTTTGGAAGAATGAGTCGGCGTTCTGTGAGCTTTGATTCGGGACTGAATTGTACAAAGGTATAGGACGAAGGTTAGAATTGGAGATAAACACAATGGCCACCATTTGATATCGAAAACGAAGATAAGCACTAACACTCACGCTTGAGTACTGTATCATTTAACCATTTCCATACATCAACCCAGAGTTGGTTCTCACACAAAGCCTGGAATTTGGTTGTCGCCTCGTAGTGCATGAACGGCGGAATCAACAGTAATGAATTTACTGTAATAATGAAAGGATAATGAACGAATGACGATTTTGAGGGGCTTAAACAGGCAAACGAGGCATTAAAGCGTTTAAAGCAGTTTCCAATCGAGTGAACCAGAAAACATACCAATGAGGACAGCTTGTCTCATGGGCGACATTAGCTTTCCCAGAAGTGCAAGGAGAAAACATGTATTGAGCACAACTGCCAAATACTAGAAAATGGACAACAGTTAATACTTTTCAATACGACTTATGCGGGCAATACAATCTGCTCTCCCGTCTCAGATGTTACTGGACTGAATTCTTTCAGTTTATGGATTACTACACCTTTATGCAAATATGCTTTTGCGAACTTACCAATCGTGGGTTATCCTTGCGGAATTTTGATACAGTATCACGCAACCATTGTATACGGATCTTGAGCCTAGTGCATATTTCGGGGAATTTGACCGGTGGGGGTTGAGCCCTGTAATTTTTATTGACAACGAACAAGGACGAGAGCGATATCGAGAAATGGAAGGTAAGAAGTAATGTTTTGAATTCTGTTGAGAAAAGTTCCATGATTTTACAATCTCACTTACAACTCTTTCTCAAGCCTGTTGCGCAGTGGCTGTAATATACTCTATAAATATAAATCATTAGAAGCTCATAGCTAAAATGCGCAACATCATCGCATATCATCACATTATCTCATTCACACTCGTACCTGTGATGCGTCCTTTAAATTGGTATTAACACCAATATGGACAAGCACTTCTGAGAGCAACACATACAAGCCGGTTCCCGATGCTACCAATGTGAGGAACGGTATGTATGGATTGGTAAAAACCCTGTAAGGTGTAGTAATGGAACGAGATAAGTAAGGGATCGTTTATACACGAGAAAGTGATAAGAGTCGAATGTAGGCGCTAAATTATGTATTTAAGTCTTCGTTTCTCGCAGCAATTCGCACCTTTCTCCACGCATATATATGTATGTATGTACGTATGTATGTATGTATGAATATGTATACTTGCCAAACGGTAGCGTTAAGTCCGAGTGCGACCGCACACAGTAATGTTGGTCTCTTGAATGTGAGAGTAGCATATGCGATCTCGACCGTTTCCTCGTAGTTGTTGAAGTGAAGCTGTAGCTTGTTTATGCTTTGCGTTGACATAGTGAAGTAGAGTGTAGACAAACTGTAACGTGAAGCGTCTGTGCAGAAAGCTGGACTATTGGTAATAACAGACTGAGTAGACAGTAAACTTTGGGTTATGTTATTACTCGTAATAAAACTCTCTCGATACGTGAAGCAATCTTTTTTCCCTTGTCATGATAAGCAAGTTTTATTAGATGCTTAAGTATGCGGCGGAGGTTCATGGTCACGGGGACTGTAGTTTATTTCAGCAGTGGTGGTGGCACACGGCGCATGTATAGGTGAGGTTATTAATCCTGTGTGCAGACATTACGTGAATGTTGAGTGGTACGCCAGGTGTCATGGGGAAAGATGGTATGTAATTGATAAGATAACGTTGATACTATTGATTCGCGATATTTGTTGCATTCAACGCACTGGTCACTGTACGCTACCCAAATAATAATGATGAGAGATTATCATTATGAACAATCTACAGTGTAACAATGGAATAATTGCAGTTTAGTGAATATTTTCAGGGGTTTAAATCAATGGAACGCCACAATATTGCTCTTTATCATGCAAAACTTCCCCAATAGGAGACCGAACGTTTGTAATTCGGTCACATGCTTTCCTCGCTATCTCATTCTAAGGTAAGTTTTCTTTTGGATATCAATAGGCATGCGAAAAATAATAACAGTAAAACGAATATAGATTTTGACATCTCTGACAGAATAGTCGATATCCCATCTTTGATACTAGTAGAGGTAATTTGCGTACATTGATCATCTGAAACCGTAATAAATGAAAAGTTATCGCTGTGGATATTTCGGCGACATTCCCAAGCAACTTGTGTAAAACAAGCGCGATAAACTTTTTTGTTTCAACATTGTTAGATTCCTATAGTAAAGTTACAGTATTCTTCCCAACATCGTGAACGGCAAGTCATCTACAACGTATGATCCACAGAAAAGTAGGCTTTTCGAAAGCCTATAACATGTCGTTTACGAGCAACATGGCACCAAAGTATCAATTCGGATTGTCTGCATGATAAATGATACGAATTGTGAAAATGCCATATAAAGTTACTTTCAAAGAAGGCTGTCAAAGTACTCGGAACCCCTGAAATCTTCCGTGACAGTCAATCTATTGTGTTCTACATATAGATGTGTGCGAGGATGATTACGCATTTTTGATCTGCAGAATTCGTCAGCATCAAAGTAGATCGGCGCAAGTCATGTGAAATTCTCAAAACACGCAATTATTTTAACAAGACTAAAATACCAATATACAAGTTTATTCCCCCGCTCTATATAATACATCCTACATACATATCACCTATTTATTACATAACAGGCATTCAAATAAAGCTACTCATCCTATATATGAGCATAGCAAATCTCTTCAGACTCGGGTGTGCAGTATCTTCAGCTAATTGTCGATAGTATGTATCTTCAAGACGTTGTCTAACTGGGGGGATGATCTGGGGAAGGTGTTCTCGAATTGAGGTATCCTACAGTAGCAAGTTATATCGGAATAGTTAATACAAACAATCTTCAAACATATTTCAATGAATGCTTCTCTGTTCACCTTAACATCTAAATGAGCAACTGCCTCTTCTAACCATAACAATTTCAATTCAAATAGCTTATCCAATTCGTTCGACAGATGGTGAATCAGTGAGAGTACGACAAGCTGCGACACACTTGTCCTGCCGTCTTCATGAAAAATAGTCTTCGGATCCAGTTTACTAATTAAGCGGAGTATTGTCGTTGCGTCGTTGGATGATAGGGCCTATTGGAAATTTTGGCAAGTCTTTTAATGAATGATGTATGCTGATATTTGGCATTTGCTTAGTTTGTATAATTGGGTATGAGAAGTACACACGCATATATATACACGCGTGCTTGTGTATATATGTACGCTTTCCTTCTCCCAACCTCAAAAACCAAGCCCCAAAACGAACCTTAACAAAAGCCTCTTCAAAATTCCCCATATCCAAATACCTATCAATCATATTCCTCAATTCAACTACTCCGGGGGCTTCCATAGGAGACGTGTACGGCCGCTGCACACTTGGGTGGCGCTGATGTGTCTGCTGACGGTGATGTACAATAGTGTGTTCCGCTTGAGAAGGCAACGCTTGACGGGTAATTAGAGAAGTGTTTGATGTGTTAAAAGTGTTAGTCGATTGGGGAATTATAGATGCAGTAGGTTGGGGAATTATAGATGCAGTAGGTTGGGGAATTATAGATGTGGTAGGTTGCGGAATAGTGGTGGCTGTAGATAGTGGGATGGTTGCTGTAGTTGGAATGGACGCCATGGTCGCTGTAGCCATCGGCGCAGCTGCGGTGGGGAGCGAAATAGGCACGTTATTGACCGGTGTACCTGCTCCTATGGATGTAATTATACCAGTGGGTTGAAGAGCTATCGATCGTCATTTGATTGGCGTAAATGAGTTTCGTAACGAGATAATCGGCAGAGCAATGGCGGGTATTGATAAGAGATAAAGTAGCAGATATTAGAAAAAAAAAGTCATCATGTAATAAGCAAACTGACTTTTCTATTTACCCCATACATTATTTGTGTACCACACAAACCCTGCTCACTCATTCCTTAATCTCACTTACCACCATTCCCAACTCCCTTATTTCCCATTTCATATCCATCCTGTGTACTCATCCGCCCCAATCGTGGAGTGGTTTGGGGAATGAGCATACGTTTCAATTCTCCCGACAAAGATCGAGCCAGCTTGTGTTGAACCTCGGCTGTAGCGTGTGACGAATGCGTCTCAGGCATGTGAGAAGGGAGATGAGTTGTGGTGGCAGTGGTTGCGGTGGTAAGAGGCTGTGGATGGATGCTCGAGGGCAGTTGTTGCTGAGGCAATTCTTGCTGTCGTTGCTGTTGCATTCCCTTTATTGTATTAAGCAATTCCACCTGCGTTTGCTGCAAGTCTCTTATACACCTTTCTAATTGTTCTAATCTTCCGTGAACATCTTTAATTCCCTTCTCACCCGCTCCAATAGAGGTCAAACTTTTCTCACTCCTTTCTGCAACATGTTGCAAGCCCTCTTCTACTGTTTGATTTATTTGCGAGAACATTACGGCCGTGGCTTCTTGGAGTTGAGGGACAAGGATGCCGGTAAACGATTGTTTAAATATTTCGTCAACGGTTGGCCGCATTGCTTTGGACACGCCCTTGGCAATCGATTCAATAACAGCCGGTTTGGAAAGAACTTTGGAAACATTTTCAGATACAGCTCGCTCGATTGCGACCGGGATCGACTTTTAAGAGAACGGAAAAAAGTAAATTGTAAGCGCGCTATTGCATGCTCGTACGATGATACCACGATCTGGTTATTGTTCAACCATGCTATAAATTATTATACATCCACCTTACTTATAGCCTCAGGTAACGCTTGCTTTACTTTATTATCAACCGTACTGGTTAGTGTCCTAGTCAATGCCGGCACAAGCATAGTTTCCACTTCATGTCTTATTGTCTGGGTCATTAGCTGAGACGTATTATTGTTCAACGTTTCGGAAACAACCTTTAGAATTGATTGTTGTCGAGCTGTCTCATGAGCTTGATGCTGTATACGATCGGATTTTAGTTCTTGTGCTTGGAAAGGCAGAATCAAATTGAGATGTGAAAACGAGTTAACATAAAAGGGAGACGAAGAATAAAATACGCGATACAGCATATCCACTTACATTGTTTATCCATTTCTTTAATGAACACTTTTTGCACTTTGTTAACAATATTTTCTTCCAGTTTCCTAAACTCCTTGGAAGTGTTTCCATCTATAACATCCAAGTCATACTGTTAGCATAAAGTGGAGATAATCAGAATTAATAGTAAATGTTCCCATTCACAAGTACCTGCTTTGTGATTGGAGCTTTCCTGTTGAGCCTGTGCTTCTGTCTTGCGTGATTTCTCATTCGCATTCGATGATTTCCCATTGAGTTTTTGCACATCTGCAGGTTTTTTATTCTTCTGCGATGGTTCTGGATGTGCATCATTATTCGAGTCTTTATCCTTCTCCTTATCTTTGTCTTTCTCTCTGTGTCGATCCTTACGTCTCGTGGGTCTCTCAGAATCTGACACTATCTCTCCCGTCCCTGCAGCAGCTAAAGCTCGTTCTTTTTCGGCCTTCTTCTTCTCCTTTAATCTTGCAATAGTACCGTTGACAACAGGACCAGACAGTTTAATGTTACCAGTTGAGACAGCTTTTTGATTATCTTTTTTATCTTCTTCATCTGCGGGTTGTGATTCGGAGACTGCCCGGACTATTGAAGAATGAGATTCTGTATAGGTCGATGTCGAGGCGGTTGCAGAAGTCGTAGCTGAAGTAGACGCAGGGGGATGAGGCGGATGCAAAGAGGACTGGTCGTGAGTAACCGTTGCTGGTGATGCGCTTAATGGTTGTTTGATTGGCTGTGGTAGAGTATTCTCTGGAATTGTATTTGTATCTTTGGTTTGGCTTCCTGCAGTCAGTGCTCTAACAGACTCTGTTACGCTCTGCTCTTTATCTATCTCAGCCGCTTTAACCTTCGGTTCTGCTCCTTCGGACGAAATGACTTCTACTGCTCCTTTGTCTGTCTTATCATCAGTTTTCTTCTGCATGAATATGATTGGTTCGCACTTAAATTCAGGACATCTTTCAAGGCTGTTTGGATATAACATTTCTGGGTATAACCGATACTGTTGCACGGCATCTGTCTGAATGCAGTAGACGCTGAAACCATCTGATTCCGGGACGTTTACAAAGCTGATTATGAATTGATCAACCGGGAACTCAATTATGTAATCGAACTAAACAAGTTATTAAAGTTAGTAAAATCCTAGCTATCCAAGTAACATAGACAAAACAATTCGCGTCGTAGCGAACAAGTAAAATCTTTTGACATTAATGATATCTAACCTTTTTCTTACTTGTATCCAAGTGCACAGCAAATATAGACATTCTAACACTATTCCCTACTATCAAACACCGACTTTTCTGTTCAAACGCGACACAATTGAACATCTTTCTTTCATTAGTTAACGCCTTTCCACTACGTCCATCTCTTGTCTCTTCTTTCGGGGGTATGTATTTAATCTCTTGAATAGCACTCTCCATTGTCGCATCGTATAATCTCAATACGCTGTTTCTGTTAGCACCAATAATAATGTAATCAAACACTGATGATTTGTTGAATAAAGACAGGCCTTCTTGAAGGTCAACGAAAAGAATTGAGGATGGTCTTTCGCCATGAAGGTTTATGCTGTGCACGACAACAGCCTCGTGTGGATTCGAAGTGAGTTGTTGAACGTCAAAAAATTTGACGTAATGACCACTGGCGGTTGCAAGAATTGTGCCGTCAGATGAGAATGCCAGGTCTTCGACTGGCTTTTTTTCCAATGCAATAGTTTAGATCAGAATATGTCAAATTACATTGTGCCAAAAGAGTTGACTATAAGTCTTACCTCATCATATTTCTCGGTCTTGGCGACATTTGACCATATTTCTTCCTCCTTATGAGTCACACCATTTTTACCTTCAGAAACTTTTGCCACATCAATTATTCCAACCTCATTAGTATCAGTAGCAACTGCAAACACAGTTCGGTTGGGATGCCAAACAGCTCTTGTATATCTTGGTGGCCTCGGTTCGGATGCCATAGTTTTTGCGTCTAATTCAAAGACAACTTTACACGGAATTTCCTCATCTACTGTTTGTGGTGGCTCCGAGATTTCCCAAATAGTAACTGTACTAACGTCGTCAATAGCGAGAAGAAAGTGACAGTTATTGTGGCTAGAGTATTGGAGGCATACGTCAATTATTTGCGTGCCTTGGAGTCGAACGAGCGCCTTGCTTCCATATTGGATGCTTATTATTCGGACTTTACCTCCTGTCATATCAAAAGATGTTGAGAAGTGAGGTCAAATTTCACGTGATATTAAATATAAAAACTAATACAAAATAACAACCAGTGGCGAAGTTATGCCATAGAGAGAGAAAAAACAAGCCGGTTTGGTGTTTCACTAATACCAACCTTTGACTGCGTAGCATATAAAATGATCATTTGCAGCAATCAATTTCGATGTTCGATAGTCAGTATCACTTCTTATAACCCTTGTAATCGTGGTGAGTTCCAAATCTCTCGTTGATATCATTGACTCGTTCTGCTGTAACATGTCAATTACAATATCGTTTGAAGGAAGTCTCATTCCATCGGGGATATCTCCCGACAAATTCTTCCTAGTCATAGAAGCCCGTATATTCCATGCAGTGGTATCTGGCAAGGATGGCTCCATATGCGAATAGTCTGCAATTGGTTTTTCTCCAAACATTGCTGCTCCTTCAGAGGACATTTTCGCTTTTTGTCCTACCGATTGCCCTTCAGTCTTTACACTGACATTCTTATCCATACTTCCATCCGCTTTCTGACTTTGTCCCGGCGCACTTCCACCTCCCTTACTCCTTGCAGTCGTTGTCGCGGCAGCTTTTTTGAACACATTAAACGGATTTTGATATGTAAACAGTGAATTGCCAGATGATGAGCTTGCTTTGGTCGTTGATAATAAAGTGGAAGTAGGTGGTATTGATTCGAGAGTGGTAAGCTTGTTGTAGTCAACTACTTCTACAGAGTCGTCGCTTAATACTGCGTCGGGTGTGGGTTCTTCAGCAACCGCGACTGCGTTGGGTTCAATGGCGTCGATGGTAGTAGTAGCATACGTTAACGCGGATGTGGATGCGAATGTAGATGAAGATGCAAGTGTGGATGTGGATGCGGGCGTGGAAACAGGATTTGATGTGAAATTTAGATAATCTAAACTGTGAACGTCTTGTACACGCGTTTGAGTAGTTTCACTGCCACTGTAAAATAGGAGATGCAAGACAAAACGATTAACCGGAGATGGTCGTACACGGCAATGAAGAATGAATACAAGATCAAAAGAATTGACTTACGTTCCCTCATCCTTCTTTTCATTCTCCATCTCCATCCTTTGCGGTCCAAATAAAGCCAATTTCAGAGATTCGGTCGAGGCTCTATCGATATTCAATGTCGGATCAGCTCTAAGCGCTAGTGGTGGTGGATATGGAGGTGATCCTGGTTCTTGGGGAGTGCCACTTGATGATGTCATTGTAACAGATGTCGTCGATGACATTGAATTTGTTGAGTAAGAGGGTTGCAGATACGCCGATGGATTTATGATATTAAGAAGATTAGATTGGTTAGGGGCGTTAAGAGAATCGGAGGAATCGGGTCGAAAAAACGGAATAGGTAAATCTGAAGGATTTGGCATTCGTGGAGGTGTTGACGTCGTTGGTGATTTTGCTGGTGGCGAGACGAGCTGGGTAGATGTGATGGAGGGTGAAATTATAGGCGTGATAGTAGGTGAAATAATACTAGCGGGGGGTATTTCCGGATTTTGAACAGTAAACACGGGGGCAGCACTGAACCGTGGCGACGAAGACGGCGGCGACGAACTATCAGCACCCGTAATACTTTCGCTCTCAGTAACATTCGAAACTGTCACTTGCACGGTCTCATTCGTTATCGTTTCAATACTATCTTCATTATCTAATCCTTCCTGAAAATTATCACTCATTTGTTGTCCGTCCTCTTGCATCTGGTCTATCGAAGTCGTAGAGGTTTCCAAGTTATCCTGTACGTCAGGTTCAGTACTTTGTTCGTCCCGTCCTAGGAAATCTCGTATTAGACGGTACATGTACCTGTGAAAATTCTAAAAAAATACGTCTGTTGCCGTAGGTTCCACTATCGTGAACGACGGCAAAAAAACAGGGTATGTGTCAAAAAGCCTGTGTGAGAGTTTTTGCAGTGTTTGAACGACGGTTTTGGAGTAATAATAATGTGATGTCATAAATTTGGGGGGTCAACCATGTGACGTCACGGAACGAAGCAGTCTTAGTATTTGTGGACGGATGCCAGGTTTCTGGTTGATTTGAATGATGGAAAAACAGATTGAAAAAAATAATAAACGGTTTTTATCCTAACTGGTATTGGCTAAGAGAACGTCGCATTGACCAACCTACACCAATACAAGCACATAATAAACATCTATTTGTATGGTTTATACGAAATCTCTTGTATCATATTAAAATACACACAAAGAAGGCTGTTGACGAGATTTCGCATATCAAAAAGATTACAATGAATATAATGTGGATGATTCGTATATCTGTTAGCAGTCTGCGTAGACATACATCAAAAATTAAGAATGGTTCTTACATACTCATGCTAATTAACTGTTTTCCATGAAAGGAAAGATGTACAAAACTCTATCTGTAAACTACTACATCGAGTATAGTGTACGCCATTGTAAGAATAATTCGGTGCGCAAACAGACCAAAAACACAGTGCGTAACAATATCAATCCGATAGCGCATTAGGACATATCGCATTCTATACCATTGTTCACGAATTAAGAAATTTATATGTACGAAGTATTGCACAGTTGTAATTCATTCAATTCCAAAATTCTTTATATCAAAATACTTAACTTTTGGACCACTTTATTAGTTGCCTAGATAAAATGTGTTGCGATGAACAAAAGAATACCCAATTTTCTGATTTGGTGCTCTTGAAAAGCATTACGTAGCTTTATTTTTAAATTGATAAAAGTTTTTATTTACTTAAGGCAAATAATAATATTCAGTAGTTTTTTTATTTACAACAAATTCGTTGGGTATAATAATAACATGTTGTGGCATATTTTTTCGCAAAATTAATTGTACATTTGTAACAGTAGGCTGCAAAAATCCATGTGTCTAGCTAGTTTGTTTTACCGAAATAAACTTATTATCAAACTCATTCATGTGCTAAAGCAGAAAGTTGGGTTTTGTTAATTCATTATACTGCCTATCTTGACGCGTTATACATTAATATTTTACTCAGACAACTAATAAAGTAAGTGATCCAAAAGTTAAGCTTTTTTTTTCAAACTTTATCTACCAAATTTATAAAGGTAAATAAATTACGACCGTGTCTTCCCACTTTTCCAAATAGTAAGATAATATTCACTTTTACAAAACAATTTAATCACAATTTTGTAAACACTTAGTATTTTTTATTATCTCCTCAATTATTTCTATCGAGGAAATTATTTCAGATAAATTAAAAAATTATTATTACGGACAATTAATAATTAATAATCGATGGATCAATTACTCTCACTGATATCAGGAAAGAGTTGTGCTATAGAACGAGATTAATTAAACACGTAGTTTCTAACAAAATTTAAGATTGCAACTTCCGAGCGTACACTCTAAATGCGCGTCGGTGTAATATTTTTTAATAACGATAAAATAAAAAGTAATAAAGAAGAGACAAATTTAGCAATATTATTAATCCCTGTTATAATTTTAGTATGTAATGTAATAATAACAAACAAAGTCATTTATGTCAAATAAATTAACATTTTATAATCTGATTAACAAAAACATTATTACACATCTTGCTCTTGTTCTTGCAAGCGAATTTATTTCAATATTTTTTCAACGTAAGACTGATTGCCTTTGCTGCTTCTCGTAGTATTTAATCTATATGACACATTTTTTATGGTTCAATTATGTTAGTGTCAGTAACGTTAGATTTTAGTCTTATTGTTACAATCTAACCATCACCTGGATAGACTCGAGTTGATTAACATTTTGTACAACACCCTTGGCCAAAAACCAAGACTTGCTTCTTGCATAAAAGTTATCTTTTTATTATCTCTTATTGCAAATAAAATAGTTATCATAAAAGTTGTCATACAGCATTGATAACCATTAAACTGTGCAGCCGTGCGATCGGATTTAGAGATTTGCGGAAAATATTTTGTTTAATTATATGCCTTTTATATTCGTTTTAAAGAAGCTGTCAACTAGTTTCACAAGCGAGAAAATAATGTTTTACAGAAATATCGTACTGACTATCTGAAAAAATCTGGCTACGTTATCTACAGTGTGTCACGAAAAAAAGCTCTTCGACACGTATACTTTACGCGATATTAATTATTTGTTCTACTTTGTTTATACATTGATGTAAACTACTTGCGGTTGTTTTACAAGTTCAACCTTTGTTTGCTCAACCATAGCTTTTTGCTACTATAGAATATCTCGATCAACGTTGAATAGGCAGTACTGGTCTGTCAATAGCTAATCAAAACTAAGTAGAAAAAAATTGTGTGAAAGTTTATACTCAAAATCAACATTTACTGAATCAATCAAACAAAACATAAGCTAATTACAGGAATATTTGCGGAAAAAATATTATATTAAATTTATGGCAATAAAACCTTGTCATAAGCTATTAATTCATTACTCTAACTATTGTAGTACAACACATTTGCAATTATACTCCACAAGTGTTTGAACTCTGACTTGACAAGGTAAAGTTTGTAAGATACTGTTTGCTGTTAAGAATACTTAAGATCTTATGTTTTGTTTTAGAGAATATTGCCTATAGCAATGTTTCCGAATACACCTAATACTAAGGAGGAAAAACTACTAAATACACTAATCCAATTAAGGCTAAGTTTGGGAAAGCTATCACAGCAAAAAATAAAAGTTGCAGGAAATTTTTATTACGGAGAGGAAGCTATTATTATAGAGTTGATGTTCCTTCAAAATGCATTTATTTGAGTATTCTAAATTCAAGGCGAATACAATACCACGTTGAACTGAGCATAATTAAGATTGACATTTCGTTAACATATTACACCTGATTTGAGTTTTTCAGGAATGCTGAATATCAATATAAATTGCAACAATATATTGTGTTTGATACACATCCCTTTCTTAGTTTAATAACACGAGATTCGATCGCAGTGACTCAAAGTCATGATTGATTATCCTTATATGTTAGTCACTCTCGAGTACAATCTGCGCCATGTTTTCGTTGACACGTTTCTTTTTGAACTTTCTTGCTTTTAGACGTAAAAGCGCCTATGCTTATTAATTTGTATGGCTTGTGACAATTACGCATCCTGCGACAAGCTTAGCCAGACACTATACGAAAAGGTTCAAAACCCGTATTATTATAATAAATTTATGAAAAACCCACACTTTTGTATAAGAGAGAGACGTCTTTGATTAGACGTTATGTTGAAGTTTAGTCATTATACAATAAAGTGAACAGTCGTTCGTCTATTTGAAAATCAGATGTAATCTTTAAACTTTCTTGTTTGGCTGATTTCCCACAGACGTCTGGGTCACAAAGTTTCTCGAACAAGTATTATTGTTACTAAAGTGACTTTGCTGCCAATGGGGAAGTTTCCTATCTGTTTAAATGACAAAAGGGCTACCTCTTATTTGCACTTGGACCCCGAGTTAACATTAAACATAATCGAATGTAAAATCATATTATAGTTTTCAAGTTCTGATATTCCACGGCTAAAGTATCTAATTATTTATGTATTCCGCCGTTAGTTAGGTTCAACAAATGATCAAATATGGCTAATAACCGGGCAGGGGCCTGTATATAAATGGAACGCAAGTCATTTGCAGAACATCAAATTTGCTTAGGGTGATACACGATCATGATAACCATAGTAATGAAGGTTTGGCGAAATCGAAGACTATTGGATTTGGGGATAGAACATTGAGATACGTTTGCAGAGTACTGATACAGAAACTGATACAATAGAAACAATCTGAGAGTGCTGCATGGTCCAAAAGACAGGTTTCGATATCAGTATCCTCTATAAATCAAAAGTTAATTAGACAATGTTCGCTAACTGGTCGCAATAAATATTAACGACATATCTCCGGTATATTGTTAATATTATTGTCAGCTGTATTAATGCATATAATTACTTTTTTAATTAACAGGACTAGGTAAACGCACTAACGCTAAGAATGTAAGACTGCTTGTATACGTAATACATTCGGATGGGGATAACATCGCAACGCACCGCCGATCATTAATGCAATTAATCCGATTACGGTTGAGTGAAATATGGTTAGCTCGTCAGTTTAAACCCCATTTACATCAGGTTTGTTTTCAATCTGAAAAATATGACTACAAGTCAGGTGGCGAGTCAAAGTTACGTCATATCAATAAGAGGCAGTAATAATTACAAAATTACATACGAGTATAGCGTGTAGAGTGTAACGCATCTTTTTTAACTAACGATTTGGCTTGTAGTCATGTGATTTATAAAACCTTTAGCGGATTAAACGCCTAAAGCCTTGATTGGATTGAAAAAGTGGGACACGGCACGTTCTTTTGGAGAAAATCGTGGGAATATATAACTATACAAACATTTATTAATGTGATTATTTATATTATCAAATCTTATTATTATATTACGTAATACAATGATATAATAGTAACTAATGATATAATGCCAACCATTGGACATGACCGAAGAATTTTAATTACCATCTCGGATTACAATTACAAATAAACATTCAATTAGGTATGGGAGGACGGTGAGGAAAAATGAATGAAACCTGACTTGTTTAACATGACTATCACAATTCTATTGGTTCCGCTTTGATGAGTATACGAGTTTAAGCATGTTCTATTTAAAAAACATTTTACAAAGGTTAAAACATCACCAGCATACAACAGAACGTCTATGTCTTGGCGATTATTCCATGGATTATTCTATCGTCTGAACATCCGCATGAGCCGAAGCAAGCTCTTGTTAGCGCATCGGCGTTGCTTGTTCTTACAAATCGTACCGATTTCTTCTTACATGTTGTTATTACAAACTTTGTGTTTTGCTATTGTTGTATTAACTTTGTCATTAATTAAAAATGCCTCTCTGGATGCAAATTGAAAATACGGATTCTATGCATGAACACAAAAATCCAGGAAAGGGTTTTCTAAAAGCTATTTCGACAACAAAGTGTTTGTCTCATTTACTATAAAGTTTATTTTAACCATCAAGACCCGCTATGTCCGAATCGGTCCCAAAATAGATTCGCACTGTCAGAATCCCACGCGAGCTTAAACCGGCGGGGAAATAATCATTACAGCGAAGGCAAGCAGATATTAATATGCACTTGTAATCGGTTTAAATCCTGTTTAGACGCTTTTCGTCTCCATTATCGCCCACGTCATATATTTATCCTCTGTTATTTGCAATCTAAACCCAACTCGTCCACGAGCGGCAAAAACGGTAACATTAAACGGACCACAATGTCACACTATTGTCACATTCCGCCTCAATAAGTCGTCCTATTCCTTCCCATCTCATTTCTCTATAAACACTAGCCGGCCAGCAATAACAGTTCATCACTGTGCGTATCGTACTACTCTCCTTATCCCCTCCCCTCCTCTCTCTCTCTCTATCTCCGACCACAACTAAAGTCTCTTTACTTCAATAAAGGACAGAACATTCTTTACTTTACTCCTTTCATTTTACATTCGTCACTCACTTACTATATATATTTGATGCTCTGTTGTTCATTATTTTAACACTTATACTGTTGGCTGAGTTTATCAATAGTAGGTAATTATACATATATACTTATATACACACAAATATATATATAAATATTACACCCCATTCCAATAACTTTCTCTCTTTATATTCACTGTCCCGTTTGTGGATATATTATTATTGGAATCCAACTAGAGTCCATATAGTCCACTCGGCCTTAACTGCTGTCGATATTATACGACAGATACCTACATACACACACTCTTTTGTATCTTTGGCATATCTCAAGTCTTTTTACTTTGCGACCTAGCAAACACGTCACTCCTACGAATAGAAGAGATAATAATACGGATATTTAAGAATAAGTAATAAGAACTTAGAAAAAGTACACCGACAAGTACTCTCACTATCAACTAACTAGAAAGTGCCATCTGTAACTGCTCCACATACCTACTGTCCCTTCGGTATATATATTCTATAACTTATTATTTTCTCTGTTATCGGTTATTTTGTTCTCTTCAAAAATACCTGTTTCATTGATAATATAATCTGACTCATTTCCTTAAATAACTCGTTCTATACAACGATCTCCTATATTCCTCGCATGTTCAATACTCACTCTAATCTGCCATCACCCAATTTTAGATTCACTTACACAAGTCTACCGAGTGCCTCCCTTAAAGTTTTCTGCGAAAACAACGACTACTCCCCCTCGTCCATTTAATACCATATTCTTACGAACACTATCGTTGTTACCGCCGTCACGCCAATGTACTCCCACCGAAACCACTCTGAAAGTCTTCTCACTCAGCCATTTCATCCTCCGGCTGATGAGCTTGTCGACCAGGGGTTTATACAAGACCAACTACAACAGCAACCCCCTTATGGCCAAGAGCAATTAGATGATATCAATTTCAACACGTCCCAGCTAATGCTCTCCTCCAATGCTTTCGCGCTACAGGCATTGGATGGTAGTATGCCGCAGAGTGCTCTACCTGCTGAATGGCCACTTTACTCGGACGCATTAACCGGAATGGCCGATGCCACTGTTTATGATGCCGACTTGATGACTGATAATCAAATGATCAGCGACCCTTCCTGGCAGCTCATATCATCGCAGCAGACCTCTCAGCTCGCTGAATCGCCAACTCCATCTCTTTCAAACAATCCAAACATGATCGTCAATGACCAACTGCCCAGAGCTCAGACCCCGGGTCCACATCCCAGGATAAACGCACCCCATTACTTGCACATGCGTCGTCGCAGTCTTTCAGCAGACAACATACATGCGCTGGCAAAATACCAGGCGAGAAAGACCGCATTTGGGAATCAGCAGCAATCGACAGGCCAATTTGACCGTTCTCAGTTTGCGCGTACTCAAACTGTAGCCGAAGTTATTGAGACTGAAGATCAATTACAGTCTCATGGCATAAAATTGGAACAGCAAGCTGCCTTTTCAGCCAATATGGTCATCGACCCTCAGATTACCAGCAATGGCAATTGTCAAGCTAACGATAACGAACAACAACCATTGTCGTCAAACAGTCCTCATACGTCAAACCCTTCCACACCAGACGAGCAAATCAAACACGCACAAAAGCAGTCAGAATACAAGTTCAAAATCAGATTGGATAAGAAGCCCCAGAAAATGCCCAATATCCATGTTGCAGCAACAACCCCAAATATCCTCTCCGCTGCTCAATCAAGGATCATGATGCCAAGCGTTATCAGTGCTCTATCCAGTGGAATGGAATTGGGCTCTTCCATTTCTACTCCAAGTACTCCGACATTCTCACCTGATAACGGATCTCATGTAGACAACAAGCCGTCGGCTCCTCCTCGGCGTGGTCATACACGCAAGAGATCCCTTTCTGCACCACAAGCGTTTAATCCCCAGGGGATACCCGGCGCTATGCCTCTTCAAAGTGTCCAGCCGTTTCCATTCAATGTCTCGCCGACTCCCCGTAGAATTAATGCCTTGCCTATTCAAATTGCAAGGACTCACAAAAATAGTTATAACAGCACACCAATGTCGTCGGAAGAATATCAGAGGAAATTGGACGAAGAGTTGGAAAAGGTTGATTTTGAGGATATTACTGTGAGCGAATTGAAAGACATGTTACGTCAAAGGGGTAAACCCGCAACTGGAAAGAAGGCAGTTTTGATGCAAAGGTTGCAAGAAGAAATGGATCATCTAAAGGCTAAACAAAATCAACAGCAACAAAATAAACAGAATCATCAAAATTCACAAAATCAACCGAATCAGCAGCAGCAGGCAGTCAAGCCTAAACCCCAACAGCTTGGCAACACTGGTAATATCAACTTGACTAATGGTCAATTTGGTCAAATGATTTCGTCCCCAACATCGCCGTCTGGCATATCACTTCAGCACAGCCTGGGTAATCTCCACATTTCTAGCCCGCCGGCTCATTCTCGACGCTACAGCCCGTACACCAGCGTTAGCATTCCGAACAGTCCTAGGATGCATCCGAACCGAGCGTCAGCTGGATTTAACGGTGGAAGCTTTCCATTTAACGAGGACTGGCAGTTCAACAATGCAGCTATCCCCAGTCCCGGTTTTGTAGGTCAAGCAAATACGCCAATGGATGAACAAGCTGTTTTCATGCTTATGATGGACAATCAACAAACATCGCCCCAACAAGACTATTTTGGTCCACAAGAGCCATCCTCCGCTCCCGCTACCACCACAGAATTCGATCCATATCAAACGCCATCTTCAGCACCTGCCACTACTACGGAATTTGAAGGATTTCAACAGTCTGCGCAATCTGCACAGACTGTAAACAGGGAATTTGTTGATCCTTTGTATATGAATATGGATGTACCCATTGGTATGATGGATGTTAATTATAATGATGATAGAATTTTCTACCAAAAATTTTACGGTCAATAAAATATTTTTTAGGCTTTTCAACACAACAAGTTTTATTCACCCTATGCAGTAAGAACCTGTCGCTAGTGTAATTTATGTTATCGAAGCGCGAATCTATAACGCACTTTGTGACAGTGGGACGGCATTTGAGCGTTCGTTACACTAACGATTCGGATGCTGTATAGCTTAGAGATCAAAAGTAGAACAGTTTCAGCGAGTAAAAAAAAAAAAGATTAGTTAACAAAGAAGAAAGAATTAGTCAAACAAAAACCAAGGGGGGGGGTGTGAAATAAAATAGTGGTAAAAAATAACGAGATAATATATTTTATTTATAAAAAATAAAAATAAACCTAACTATCATGAAATCTTATTATATAGTGAGAAAGGCAGCTCCTTTTCTTGCATCTAATTATTACAGTACTGAAACCCACAATAAATAATTATTAAAAATGTTAATGTCTGTTGTAACAAACTGGGTGAGGCTCATGTTGGCAGTGAATTATCCTAATAAAACGTGATATTTTATCTGCCTTGATTTTTGAAGATTGTTGTTACTGAGAGCTTTTGCTCTAATTAACAGCATCATTGAGTCTTCCTGAACACGTTTTTTTTGTTCGTTTACCATCCAACTGTCATTAGTAAGGTGCATCATTCTCATTCCGACAGCTCATTTCTCCCAACAATTATTCCCCGGGGAAAATAACCAACCCGTTAATGTTTGTCAAATTTTGCTCAGGGAAATGAGCTGTCGGGAAAACGAATGGCTCCTCCAGTGAATAATAAATAAGCACGCCGCCTTTCATAGTAATAAGCAAAAGTGTATTGTAATTTGAAATAAAAATTTATAAACCACACTTGCCTTATGTAATAAACTATTTGTGAGGGGTAGATTATGCTGCTAATAGCGAAGGTGTTTCTTCACGAGAGGTATAGAATTTATTTACCAAATATGATCAAGCAAAAGACTTGAAAAATATGGTTTGAATGATAGACTTTTATCCATGGAAATAAAATCGACACAAGCAAGTTCTGTTAATAGAGCGAGGAATTATCATATTTCTTCTATCCGATAAATATAATTATCAAGTTTCTGATAACGGGTAATATTTGTTGGTGTCGCATTATTTATTGATCATCTCATCACATGATGTGTTATTACTGATTCAGGACAAAGACGTTGCTTCAAATTTTTCTGCGTTTTCACGATGTCTTAGTAATACCACTACAATGTTCAATCTTTTCCTGAATTTAGCAAACACCAGGGCAGAAATTTGAAAGTTATTTATGGTTGCGAAATGGAGATGCTGGAGGATGACCTTCCTCCTGGCAAATTTATCGAATCTTGCTGGTCAGCATCGGTCTGATTATGCATTTTGCGGAACGTGGAGTATGCATGTATCAACAAGCCTCACCCATAGACTGAACACTTTTTTACCTGTTGCCATCTTGCAATAATTCGATAAAATAAAATAAAAATAACATAAAATTTCCCCGTCAATCTAATGATGATAATAATTACTTTCTTTATCCGATGAAACCCGTAGAGTTTGTGTAATACAACTGTACGTTGTTGATTCAACTATATTCTCATCGGCTCGTATCCATAATATCTCGATCCACGCACAGCCCATCGCCTGGTTTGTTGCATAGACCCCTGGTTAGTTGGATAACTGTCACACAAGTATAAACACGTAAGCAGCGTTTTGTTATTTTTAGGTCTTTGACAGAATGATTGGGTCCTATTCCTATACTGAAAAAGGGCAAAACTCACTGAATATGGGATATTTCTCCGTTCAAACAGCACGACTTGTGGTGAAAATCAAGAGGCTGATGAATGATACTAATTTGGAGAAACAGGTGATATCGATATCAGGAGTTTTTTTCCTCTAATAAATGATTTACCATAACAGGATGTCATTATGTAATGTGGGTTGTGATAACAACTTTGATAAGAAATGCATTTTGACACATAGAATTTGTACACGCAAAGACGCCTTTCGACGGAAACGACACTCCCGACTTAAACTAGCATTAATGCTCATTAGTTTTCATTACCTGTTCTCGGTAATCCAATAACAAAATTGCCGAGTTAGTCTCGTAATTTTGAGACAATATCAAAAGTTATGCATTTCATTGGCATGTTGATATCTTTCTGTTATTATTATTATTGCAATACTGGCAAAGCCATGGCTTGAAGAAGTGCGGGATTCATATTTGGATGCGATAAGAAATATGTTTGCATGGCAACCAACCATTTTGGGTATGTTGGACAGTACAAAGTCTGCTTCTTTTTATAAGGTTTTCTTTGGTTGGTTGTTTCGTTTGCAAACGCTCAAGCCTTTCTAGTTGTGAGAAAAAAAACCTTGCCACAAATCCCGCTTCTAACAAGTAAAATTAGCGCACTCGAATAACTTAATTCACGTGTAACAAATAAACGGTTATTATCACAATGAAATCAGTAGAACGTTTCAAAAGTCATCCCAGGAAAATTCACCAAACTAGTCTTTAATAGTCAGTTCGCTCACTTCATTGTGAATAAGCTTTGCAATATGTTGTCAATCAAATTTATCAAGATTGAGATGCGCTATATTACAAATGTTATTAATATGGAAGACAAAGTCCTAAATCGGTCGCATTTTTTTTCGAGGCTTTTATTTTTGCAATTTGATGGTGTACAAGTTTAAGTTTCTTGATGGATTTTTCGTCAGTTAACGAATCTCTCTTTTTTTTTGAAACCTGTGCTGGATTGAATGTTTGCCCATTCGGACCGTTGACCCAGGTCATTAAACGCTTATCCGGTACAATACAAAATACGAACATTAATATTTGATATTAACTTTAATATTAATATGGAGGTATTATTTGGAATTGTTTAAACAATACACCGAGCGGGTGAATGTCTGCAGTATCACCGTCAAAGTGAGATTTAATTAATGAAAACAAAAGAGAGAGAGACAGGTAAAATAGACTCTTCTTTAGTTACAAGGTGATATTTTAGTGTGCATTATGGAGGTGACACACTACGTAATAATAGCAACACATTCCCATTATTACATAGCTGATACAGTTATAATGCCTTTATTGTTGGGCCGAAGGAGCATAATTTTTCCACCGGGAAAAAAAGGGATGATACAATATTAACCAATGAAGCAGATTGCATTTGACAAGAAAAAAAAAGGGCTATTATTATTATGTATGCATTTATAAGCATGTGTACTTGAAAAATTCATCATTAGATGTAACAATGATATTCCATTCCTATTTCTTGTATTACCATCCTTGACTATATCATGTTGCCCCTCTCTTCCACCAAAGAACTTTGTCGTCAGTCTGCCTTGTCCCACGGAGAAAGAAAATACTAACGACTGTAACAGCGATAACGGAAAGAGCGAGGTTGCCGACCATCTTCAATTAAGGATAAAAAGACCTGTTTCCTCCGATGCTGTCGAATCATTAGCCAAAAATATTTATAACGTTTAGTGTAAATTTAGTTAATACATTACGTACTTGTTGTAATATCCCATTTCTTATCCGCTACTCTTTATACAAAAGGCAAGACAGAGTGCAAACACCCCTCTATAATTATAATTTTCTATCCTCTTGTGTACTTGCGTATTATGCCCGCTAAAATAACACTGCATAGTCCAACGCCTTCCCTGGCTCCTCTTCTTCTTCCTTCCTCACCAACCGACTCGGTCATAGACCTTCCTCTTTCACCACCACCACATAAACGTCGCAATAGTTTACCAGTTCCCCATGCGTCCATACTCTCCCGCATACTATTTCTTCTTACTTGTGCGGCTGTCACACTCTTTGGAATTGTGTTGTTATTACGAACAATACCCAACTTGTCACTTCCTATAACAATAGAACAAGTAAAGATACAAGCAGAAGTGTTGGAGGAATATTCAAATGGGAGTTGGAAAGGATGGACTCATATAGTGTTTGTGTTGAGCGTTATCTACGTATGGAAGCAGGCCTTCTCAGTGCCGGGTGCCATATTTTTGGTATGTTGACAAGGTGAAATTTGGGGGGTTTATGTAAACTGGCGTAAATCAGCTCGGTAAAATTAACGCACGTCTTTTAAAATTTCAAATCAGAACATTCTCGCTGGAGCACTGTACGGCCCAGTTGTTGCAACTCTCTTGACTTCCATTTTAACTGGAATCGGCGCATCTTTTGCGTACTTTATTGGTAAATTCGTCGGTCAGCCTATCTTTGAGCAACATTTTCCGGATAAACTCGTCTATCTCCGTAAGCAAGTAGAGGAAAACAATGACGGGCTATTTTATTATTTGGTATTCATAAGGATGTTTCCTCTGTCGCCTTGGTGGTGAGTGCTCTTAAGGGGAGGAGGAGATGGTGAGAGCGAGCTGTTTCGTGGGATATTGGTTGTCACTATAAATTGTGCGGTATGCAAATCGATAAAGCAAAAATGCGTGATATTATTAATCACGTGCAAATTCACAATAATTAAACCGTTTCTCTTCTCTATTTCAATTCAGGCTTCTTAATCTCGCCTCACCTCTACTTTGCATTCCTCTGGGACCATTTTTCTTCTCAATGGTCTTCGGATCAATCCCATACAACCTTGCATGCTGTCAAGCGGGTGATATTCTCCAAGAACTTAGTTCCACGGCTGACATATGGCAACCAATTTTACTGTTGAAAATGTTATTGGTGTCAATATTGAGTTTGGTTCCGCCATTTTTGACAAGGCGGCTCAAGCGATGGAACGAAGAGCGCGTTGCAAGGGGCGTAATGGTCTCGGAAATGACAAGCGTATGATTTAATGTATTTCTAATATTAGACTGGATAATCAAAGCGTCGAACAATAATCAAGAAGAGAAAAAAAAAAGAGGAGCAGTATGAAAATTGTGTTAATAATGTGTGTAATTTTAGTTAATGGACTATTATCCAAATTGGACTTTTTTTGTTAATCACTCTACAGATATGTTGAAGAAGCAGTCGATGTAAAAAAAATATAATAGAAATCGACTGTGAAAAAGTCTATGATATATGAATTGTAACAGTAATAAACCAGTAACACTATTTTAATAACAAATGTCCGAGTTTTACCTGTACGATAACTTGATCACTAACAGTCGGTTTTAACAGCATTGACGATTTTACGAGAAAGTCAAAAACTTTACTCGTCGTCACGTGTATGCATAATACACAGCACAGCGTTTTCAATAGCACACTTATATCCTGGGATCGCGTAAAAGTAAATCATCTACGGGCGCCATTATGACTTGTCTTAAAATTTTGCCCGGAAAATATTGCTATAAAAAATTCAATATTACAAGGTTAAACAAGTTGCGATAGGCTGAACCGTTCAAACAACTTTATCGCGAGGAACTTTTATCACAACGAGGTGCTATCTTTAGTAGAACTTTTAAGGTGCTCAGCTGTCATTCATCAAGAATGTGTCACGTTAATGATTACGTCACCAAAAAATGACAGTAAATCCCAAAGCGAACCTAACTGAATCGATTAATGTTTATTATTTCCCATTTCGTTGCCTCTTACTGTAAACATGTCTCTATATGGGGACTTGCCACCTCCCACCCACACTACTACCTCGAGCGGTCCCTCCGATGAGGACCAGCAGAAACAGTCTGTCTCAGACATACAGTCAGCAAATCCGAAGACTAAACAATCCGCCCTCCCAGGTACAAGCTGTCCTGGAAAAAAAAAGTGCTTAATATGAGACGACAAGAGTGGCTCGGATTTATGATAAGTTGTTAAAAAGCTCAGTCAAAAGCAAAAAGATTACGTCAACTTACTTCTGTCATATTTCGCCTGAATGAAAAAAAAAAAAAAAAAACAAACTGTTGGTTATTGGAACTCTATTATTCAGCCGGATGGGCGTCTGCGTCGCTTCGTTTCATGCCTCAGCGAAAACCTGTGGTGCAAGCAAAACCACGACTTGTTCCTAGAGTCACAGCTACCGCCTCCTCCACCACTGTCGCCAACTCTGTCACTACTGCTGAAAGTAAAGTCTCGACGACCATAGTTAGTAGCACTTTAGCTACACAAGCAAAGCAGCCTAGTACTTCGGAGGATGTGAACGAGTATAAACAAGCTTGGGCAAATCCTCGCGTTCAGCGGACCAGTTTTGATAAAGTGAGTTTTTATTCAACGTGCTTTTCCGCAAACCCTAAAAGAAAAACCATGTCGTCTCGCGCAATTTAAAAAAAGAACCAACACGCTGAACTTCGTTAAAGAAAAAGGCTAGTAAAGGCGTAAAGAAGCAAACATCTTTGCGCATGGAAGATGATTATGATCCTACGCGACCGAACGATTACGAGGAATATAAGGAACTTGAAAAGCGACGTCGTGAAGAAGAATTGAATCGGCGTCATGTAGAAAGAAAGCGTCATCAGTCTAATAGTCCCGGGAGTGACAAACATTCTCCGTCAAGTAAATATGTAGTTATTGGGGGGTTTTAAACGTTACTATGTCTTTTAAAGGTACTGAAATTATTTACATATGTATATATGTTTTTCAGGTCACTTTGCACCACCTTCATCGTATTTGGATTCACCGCCGTCATCAAAAGCCAGCGAGTTGGCCGAGGATACGAGTGCGTTACGTCTCGCACCGGCTAAAATTGACCTTGACATTTCCGGTGAAGAAGCTTATTTGCGTCGCGCGCGTTTGAGTAACAAGTCAGCAGTGTCTGAAAATACTCCAAAGTAACTATAGTTGGTTCATTAATTAGTGTAGTGGTTTTATTGTTAATTAACGTTGATTGCTTTTTAGGACACAGCCAGAGGTGCGTGCTGCTGGTCTTGGTCCTGGCGAAGAGTTTGCTCAGCGGATGCTTGCCAAGTATGGCTGGCAGGAGGGACAAGGTTAGAAAAGACGAGCTTTTCATCCAGCTGGCATGTACACGAATGCTTATAGTATTTGATGAATTACAGGCCTTGGAAAGAGTGAGCAGGGTATTAGCGAGCCTTTAATAGTACAAAAGACAGATGCTAGAACCGCCATAATATCAAATGTATCAACAAATTCAACAGGTATTGATTTCCTTGTTATCATTGTTAATTCTGAATTCCGTTCTAACATTACAACATATTCTCTAAGCACGGTTTAGCGATTCGTTGGCTACGAAGGCGAATACTGTAGATCGTACCAATTCACCGCCTGATACAGAAACGATGTCTAGAGTTGTATTACTGACAAATATGGTACTTAGCCATAAAATGGTTTTTGCTTTGCGGAGGCAAAAGTGGATAGAAAGAGCGCGATACTGATTAATATTTATTGTAGGTTGGTCCGGGTGAAGTAGATGATATGCTGCAAGAAGAGACAGCCGATGAATGTAATGAGAAATACGGAACTGTCGAACGTTGCCTGATTTTTGAGGTAAATTTGGAGTTGTTTACGAGTAGACTTTTTATTACCACATTTTTAACAACTGGGGATATATATATTTTTTAACAAGGTACCAAATGGTCAACTTTCTGATGATGAGGCTGTGAGAATTTTTGTGAAATTTGTCGGCCAAGAGGCCGCCATCAAAGCTAAGCGTGATCTAAATGGTCGGTTTTTTGGTGGCCGGGCGGTTACCGCAAGATTTTTTGACGAGGGGCGGTTTGATAGATTGGATTTGGCTCCTTCTCCTTCTGAACTTCAAAGAGCCAAGAAAAAGGATCACGGAGTTGGATAATATAAAAGCTAATGATTATCATACTATATCGCCACATAATATGTGTTTAAGGGGATAGGAGAGGAACTCGTGTTGGGAGGGGATTTGTTGTAGTTGTGACAGAGGAAAAGTGTTTTATTACGTGTAATTTTATTACATTGCCTCTAATTCAGACAATATGATAATGATACCAATCAGGACAAATTTTGTATACCTCGCTTTTGTAGATGAATTTCATATTTGGAATGCGCCGTTGGAACGTTGATGTTTTCCCAACATAGGAAATAGAATTTGTGACCATGAAACGTATTTAAGCTCATCGATAACTCTGAGTGTTTGAAGCAATGATTGGAATTGGCAGCTGGTAAAATGTGTGTTACATCTACTACTACTAATACTAATACTATTACTATGCTGTACATCCTCACCATGATGCAAAGTATGATTGTTGATTATCATCAACCTCAGGGAAATCATTCTTTTATAAATCTCATGATTTTTGCTGCATGCACAATGCACAATGCATAACGGAGCTTGAGAATAACATGACTCAAAAGTATCTTGACCTGTTTGATCATCCAATCTTTGACACTTTTGGACTAAGGTGAAACTGCTTGTGGAAATGCTTCACCAAATATGAGTCAAACACTACTGAGTTTACATTTCTCTCTTTATAACTTGCTTTAGTATACGACTAACTGCTATTGTCTTTCAGGAATTATATCTGTGACAGTGCCAATAGTAAATTTCTCAGTCATTATGACCAGCAATTTTGTCCATCTAAACACACGCATTTAGATCGAACAGAAAATGTTGAGAGTATGGGCCATAAAATTATTCTCGATCCCAAATTATATTCCGAGTTAAAGTTCATTGAGCAATGTTGGGGCGCTGCTAAACGATATACACGGCAACATTGCAATTACGCTTGTAACAGTTAAGGAAACTCTTCCATCTGCGTTGAATTCTATTTCTCTACAGGCAACACGAAAATATGCACTAAGATCTAAACGATTTATGGATTGTTATAAGGATTGGAGGTACGACAGGCAGAATTTGCCTGAAACGATTTTTATTTCTTCTTTGAAGCTGCGACGATAGCACGTTTCCCTTGTCCTGAAAAAATAAAGACATTTCGAGTTTAGATATTAATATCTAAAATTTCTGCCAGGTCCTAAAATTCTGCCAACTTACCTTTCTTCGGCGCACCCTTTCCCCTCCGTTTCCTTCTAGCAATATCATCCAACCTACGCTGCTCGCCTTGATCGACCAAGTCAAAATCTGGAAACATATTACTTATTTCCTTCAGTTTGATCATTTTCGCCGGATACCAATTGACTATACTTGGACCAATAAGACGCTGTTTTAAGATTTTGTTGCCAGTACGTGCCGAAGTCGGATTGTAGACTGTGTTAAAAAGGGAGCAGGTCAACTCTTGAAGTTTGAGCAGGCGAGGTTTTGGAAGTAATGCCATTTTAAATATGCAATTGGGATAGCTAGGTCTTTTTATAAACTTGAAATTTTGCACCGAAATTTTGAAAACACGTGATCATACCCGACATAGTCAAAGCTTATAGCGTCCATACCACTCTGTGAAGACTCTCAAGATACAATGAGTAGCCAGTTTAGATAGAAACATAATCTGGGAAACGGAACAACATTTCTACACCCTGGAAATAATCATCCATTGATTTATAAAGAGAATATTGAACTTGGAACCAGAAATAAAAATAAATCATTTTTGTGTCTCTTTATTAAAACTTTAAAGTTTCCTTTCACCAATGATACAAACCTCCCCCTGAAAAATTTTATTTCGTATATTGTTGGAATGTTTTTGTTTAGACGACTTTACGTCACTTTATCATCAGCCTACCGTATCTCTTATCAGAGACCATGTCTAACGCGAAGGGTAAGAATAGAATACGTTGTATATGATCGATTGCTACCACTAGGAAAAGTAATGTTGCTCTAACTATTCACGATTTTTTAGTGCAACTATTCCTCGCAAAGTTCTTCAGAGAGCTCTTTTACTCCATCGATATTCTCTGGGATTCAACCAACCGGCATGCCTCATATTGGAAACTATCTCGGCACGCTTAAACAGTGGGTTGCGTTGCAGAAAGATGTGTCCGCATCAGATAGGATCCTGTATTGCATAGTTGATTTACATGCATTGACAATTCCCCAAGATCCCGTCAAATTGTTTCATAACAAGAGAGAGATGGCGTTAATATTAATGGCATGTGGAATTGACCCCCAAAAAAGTGTGATCTTTGTGCAGTCAAAGGTAAGTGCCAGGAAATGTCGCTAGCCGAGTAATCGGTACAAGTATATCAAAAAAGTTTTATTTTCGAAAAGGTCACGGCACATACAGAATTATCTTGGATTTTGAATTGTATTGCTCCAGTCGGTCAGCTATCAAGGATGACTCAATGGAAGGTAGTCCAAAGCCATTTGCGTCATCTGATTGTCTATACCGAGCTGACGATGCTCCTCATGCACGTAGGCAAAAATCGCTCAGTATAAGAATGTACAATCGATAGAAGACATAGGCGTATCGTCTGGATTGTGCCTAGGACTATTAGCGTACCCTATACTACAAGCGGCTGACGTGTTACTGTATAAGTAAGTATATATCATTAGTGATGATTGCGGGCAACCGTTCGAAAGTTGGAAAAACCACCGTATCTATCACAGAGCAACACAAGTTCCGGTTGGGGATGACCAGGTCCAGCACATAGAACTGGCAAGAGACATTGCGCACAAGTTCAACAGTCAATTTGGAGAAATATTTCCGCTACCGCAATTTCTATTCAGTAAGTGAGATGATTAGTACTTTATATTCTTGTACCGTTCGATATGCCCACCAGATTGACACGAAATTTATATATTGTGATTGGAATGCTCTTGCGGAAATTCTCATGACAAAAGCACCTGCAAAAAGGATACTGTCGCTTCGTCATCCAACACAAAAAATGTCTAAATCGGATCCGTCAGACTCTGCTCGTATTAATTTGAATGACCCTCCTACTTTGATCGCGTCTAAAATCAAAAAAAGTACAACCGATTCCATCAGAGGGATCACTTACGACCCAGAATCACGCCCTGCAGTATCCAATTTGGTGACCATATACTCGGCAGTCACCAACTTGCCAGTCGAGCAAGTAGTCGAAGAGTATAAAAACAGTGACATAAGTACGTTCAAGACGGTCGTAACGGATGCACTAATCCACGAGCTTTATCCGATACAAAACACATACGAGAAACTAAAGAACGAGAAGAATTATGTCGAGCAAGTGCTAGAGCAAGGTGTCCACCGGGCTAATGAAATTGCCCAGGGTACCATGGAGCAGGTGTATAAGATAATTGGGCTAGGCTAAATTTACATAAAACATCAAATAACTTTTCTGCTATTCACACGTGAATGAACTACAGGAAATGTCGCCAATCATTCTGGCTTGGCTTTCCGTACTGTAATCGTTGCGTCGATTGTCAGATAACTTTAGAATTCCATCTGATCAGCCCAAATTGAGCGTAAAGCTTAAAAAAAGTGGTCATGGTATCTACTCGTAAATGCTGCCTCAATTTTTCTACGAACGTAACTAAAGTTGTTAGAGAAAAACTTGTTTAGGCTTTTTGACATTGTCCTGGATAAATCCACAAGGTTTAAAGCAACCTCCTTTTCCCCGCAAATCAACGACTATCATTACTAATTTTTTCGCCGCGTCCGAAGTTTCAAAACCAGCGGTTGCGCATAGGATGACGTAATCGATAATTCTATTGGTTAGGAGTTTGACGTCGAAAAATTGATGAATTATTTATAAACTGATATTCCAACCTGCACTTTAATACTTCTCATAGGAGAGGTTCTTTTGAAGACTCTTAGTATGCGAGTTATAAGAACAGAATGACTGCATCGCATTGTCCCGGAATAGAGGCAAGCTTTCTAGACTTGCATGCAAAGCCTTCGACTAACAATGTGCAAATCAGTTTAGACTGACTTTTTCCCCTCTATTCAACCTTTGCCGGATATTGAAAATTCAACAGGTTTTAATAGTCATTGATTTCGAGGCTACCTGCGACGAAAATCCAAACCCCCAGGCCTTGCAGGTTACCAAGGTATTTTTATCTAAGAAAGATTCTCTGTCGCATAACTGTCAGGGTACTCTTGTTTTGGGTTTCGGTACTGGGCGTGTTCTCGAACCGAATCCTGATTATCTTTTGTTCTGCTTTTTAACGAGAGGTTTTTGATGTATCTCTAACGAGAAAACATATGACTGGATTTTGCTTGTAAATCGCTTTCGCTTGTACAACAATTAGGAGACGGCAGAAATTATAGAGTTTGCTTGGGTTGTCGTCGATACTAGTACATTGGAAGTGGTTCGTATAAGTAATATGCTTACGTATATATGATACTATCTTATATCCTGTTGTTAGAACAAACCCGAGCTATAAAAAAATTAACTCGAAATTATGCATGCCGGATTGTGGCTGCGAATGAACGCGTATATGATGGATTTTTTTTTGTCTACGCGTTGACCTGGATGCTCATCCAAACGATTGTCCTATCTTGTAGGTGTATCAACATTCACAATATGTCAAACCGGAAAATACTACTTTGACACCGTTTTGCACGCAACTTACAAATATTACCTGGGATAAACTTGAGAATGCGGGAACTCTGAAAGATGCGATAATTGCTTTGGATAACTACATCCAGTCTTATATTGTTTCTCAAGGGAAAAACTTCTGCTTTTGTACACATGGGGCTTGGGATTTAAGGATTCAATTACCTCGAGAAGCACGTGACAAACACATAGAGCTGCCGTCATACCTAGCTCATTGTCGAATGTTCGACCTGAAACAAGAATATCAAAGATGGCAAGTACATCATCCAGATGTCGTATTAAAAAGCCAATCTTTGGGTGAGATGTGTTCAGTGTTTGATCTGCAAGTAGTGGGTCCACAGCACTCTGGGCTTAATGATTCTCTTACAATGGTCAACATTATCCGATATTTCTGCTCTTTCGGTCATCACGATGTCTTTGTAAACCCTATCGACACAAATGCAGATTTAAACCAATTTAAAAAAGAACAATCCAAGGTAATCCATTTGGCAGGTTTACCACACGATGTAACTCAGCATGAATTGGAGGCTTGGTTTTCGGGTCAAGGGGTCCGACCCACCACTTTATGGATGATTCGAACTCTGGACCAGCAGAAACCAAGCGGTACGGGGTTTGGGATTTTTGCAACTCATGAAGACGCTATGGCTTGCTTGGAAATGAATGGAAGAACGCTCGGGGATAGAGCGATCGAAGTAAGTCCAAGCAGCGAGCGTGTGATTGAGGTTGCTGGTACGATTTTGGCACCCTTTCCGGTAGGTTCTTGCGAGTAATATTGAAACATTCCAAAGTAGCAACTTTATACGTGTTTGAGTTTTAGATTGTAACAACTTTCAACCATTATTACCATAAGCTTAATTTAAGGATAGGAATACTGATAAGTTTTTATATTATGTACCTAAATTTTTGGATGATACGGGTTGTAGACGACAAAAAATCGTGTTCGTCCGGGTGATTGGGTTTGTCCTGCGTGTCAATTCCACAATTTCGCTTCACGTCGGAGTTGCTTTAAATGCAATATGATTAACCCCAATCCATCTGTGGTGCAAGCGACACCGCCAAATTTCACAATAGGTGACTGGATGTGTCCAAATCCCATGTGCAATTTTCATAATTATGCATCTCGAACACATTGTTTGAAGTGCTGCACTTATAAACCGCACAATATGTACACACATCCTTCGTCGAACGTACCGTTTCGCCCCGGTGATTGGATGTGTCCGAATCCCAGCTGTCTTTTCCAGAACTTTGCTTCCAGGACTCATTGTATGAAATGTGGTACGGCGAATATGGGATATGATGCTTATGGAAATCCAACTGGAGATCAAGGAGGATATGGAACGACGGGACATATGCCAACTGCACCAGCAGCAGCGCCGTTTCGACCGGGTGATTGGTATTGCCCGTCGTGCAACTCTCATAATTTCGCGTCACGGTTTCAGTGTCTTAGGTGCAATCTGTCGAAACCTCCACAAGTTGCGAGTAGCGCCGCCAATACCGCAAATATGAAACCTGGTGACTGGTTATGTCGGGGCGAAATGTGTGGATATCATAATTTTGCAAAGAGAACTCATTGTGCTAAATGCGGTATGCCCAATAGCAATGCCGAGAACGGATATTAAAGTTTGGGCATGCAAAAAGTGCACCACCAGACACTGCAAAAATGGTAGAGTGCGACACAAAAGTGGTGTTGGCCGATGCGGATGACCACGTGTTCCGCCAAGTGCACTCCGATCTCCCGGATACTATTTTAACCCCGTTAGAATAAAAGAGATTATGACTAACTTTTCTTATTACTTTCATTCCTTTTTTGTTTTGTTTGCATACTTTTCTTTTTTTGACGGGGTTTTGGAAAAGTCGATTGAAAATAAAAAAAATTCGAAAATTAATTAATTCCAATTTTCGGTATTTGTTGGCTATTATTAATAATAATAATAAGGGAAGTTCTCCCGATAGTTTCTCTATTACATATCCTGGGGGAAAAGTGTGATCTATTCAGTTGCTTTGGGTTATTTTTCTTTTACCGGTGACAGTTTGTGGTCGGAAAAGGAGTGACCTTGGCATCCTTGGTAACCTCACTCCATCACTTGAGTTAATCGGGCAAGAAAGTTGCAATAGTAAATTATATATAATCAATAAACAAAATAAATTATAGCGCACAGAAAGAACATGAGCACTGAATAAAAAAGGCGCACCCCACACTTTTAAACTCAGAGTTATGCAAATGCAAAAGAGAACACTAATTTTCTCTCTGGGAAAAGGTCATGCGCTAGTGAGAGATTAATTCTCGTGAAAGTCAATACCCAAACAGCCGTTTATGTCAAAGATGGCCCTTTCGAAAGGACTTTTAGTGCAGACAGAGGAATAGAACGGAGCAAAACAAGTTATGAGAGTTTTACAAATTTGTCAAGGAAAGAATCATAAGACTAACCTAAAACATGCATGCACTAATTGAAAATGCACTCTTTCTTTCCCGTTCTGTAGAACTACTACAATGCTTGAAAAAAGACCCAATTAATGGATTGATCTTACTCGTAATAGCAGGAAAGACCCATATTATAACCAAAATTGATTGATTTATTGTAGACGTGAATTGCGACATCAACTCGTCTCATCGTTTATCAATCGCGTCTGCACTTTCACAGTTGACTTGTCATTTTCATATGTGTCGCGAATATTTTTCAGGTGCCAACTAGTCCGCACTAGCCATCGCATGTAACTTTCACTATAGTAATCGGGGTTTATTTTAAAAAGAAAATGAGCATCGTATTAGATTGACAAAATTCTCAAAAGTGAGAAGGTCAGTGAAGAGTAAATATGGGAATTTTATGGAGGCTTGAAAGGAAACGCATTATGGCCAATGACTTAAACTTACAAGTCCAAAGCTGTTATTTTGAAAAATTGGATTTAAAGATGGAATTCTTGAATTATTTTACAAAAGGGTTGTACACTCTAAACCTTCTAATACTAATCAAAACGCAAGAGATATGAAAAATTAGAAAATTGGAATGGTCTTTTCAATGTCAGGCATGTTTTTTTGCTTGACATTAAAAATTTAGACAAACCCAATGAAAAGGAAACAAAGAGATGCTATAGTAAATAGTAATAGTAATAGATACTCACTTGAAAGCCTTGGGAATTTCCCCCAGTGGCAATTTCTCAATAACTCGGATTAAAGCATGTACGTATATTAATATATTCGGTGAATGCAGATTAATACAGCATCCTTAAAAATGTTCATTGCGCCCTATCTAAATTTGCTTGGAACTTGTATATTTCCAAACATCGAGTCTTGTTATTCGTTAGTATCATTATCATGTTATCTTAAGACCATTGGCTCTAAATCGTGACACAAATAGAACAGCCACTATATTGTGGGATGTTCATTCATTTTCCCAGAAACAAACCTATTTAATTCGGCTGGTGTCAGAATTGGCCAGATCTTTACGCGCGCCGTCACAGTTTCAATGCAATCACAGTGTACTATTCCTTTATCTCAGCAGGTGCGAATCTTTGTAAACAGATTGCTGCATAAAGGCTACGTGCTAACTTTGCACGATTGCTCACATTTTCGTTTAGTTCACCGCGGTGTTAGCAGAGACTTCTTTATTGTTACAGTCTTCAAAACTCCCTTCAGTCGTTACCCGTAATAAAAAACAGCCTGTTCCTTTAGTTTCTGCTACAAGAGCTGTAATCAAGGTAAATCTTGGGACCGAATCGTTTCTGATTCGATCCGATGCAGCTTCTAAACTTTTTATTCATTACACTCAAACCAGGAACTACCAGAGTGCATTCGCCAGGCGGAAAGGCTTTATTCGCTACCGTTTATATCCCTAAATGATGCAAAGGACTTATTGAAACGAAGTCCATCGTTACAGCACTGTAATGTTGAGGATATAATATCACGAGTATCAGGTATTCTTTACAGAGAAAAAATTTTTTCATTAAGATCCAGTTTCAGCGTATTGTATTTTTTTCGTTATTAAGTGACTTTAACCAACAAGTTTAATACTTTATAGGAAATTACTCGTCACTAGCACCAGTTTTTACAAAGCAAAGTTCATCAATATTTAGGAACACGTCACGGCTACGACTTTTCGTAAATAATAATGAAAACGGTTACTATCTAATGTGATTTTACAATGCTATTTGTTTTCTGATCACATAAGCTTATTATTTTTTTTCTCCGCCAGCATCGAATTTTAATCGAACTTTAGACCGAAGAGCTTACGTAACCAGTAATAGCGCATATCGAATTAGTAGTTATCGAAGACTGCCACAATTAGAGGCAGAAGCAAATGCGCATCCGAACGATGCCGCAAGACAAGCCGAATTTTACAAGGTAACGTCAACTCGTTTTCAACTCGATAATTGTACAATGACTGCTGATAGCAGTTTCACGAATATATTTTTGCGTATGTAGGAGTCATTGCGAGCAAACAATCCTCATGCAGTCATAAGCAGGTTTGAGCGTGGAAAGTATGCTGAAGATGAAGAATGCTTCCAAGCGTATGTGACTGCGCTGGCTCGAACAGATCAAGCTGACAAGATCCTACCAAAATTTATCCAGAAACTCGAGCGAGCGAATGCAGCTGGAGGTTAATATATTATATGTTCAAACGCCTTTTGATTAGTCTTGTAAATTTAACATTTATTATGTATATGTAAAACAGGCAATAAAACGATCTCAACGCCTGATTTAGTTCAGTCCATAGTTAATGGACAAGGAAAGAAGATTACAGTAAGTAACGGCGTTACCTCTACCACATCTGGTGCTAAAGACAATCCGATATATGTAGTCGTTGAAGAAGGTTGGTGAATTTCCTTCTCGTCAGAGTATATTCACTCTTTATCTCTGAATGTCTAACATAAAGCTAACGTATACTAGCCCGCGGATATATGTTTTGGCGCGCACTCCGGTGGATGGGCATTACATTCACGTACGCTTTCTGCATCCTTACTTTCCTGAGCCTTGCTCTCGAGAACTCCGGCTTATTGAAAACAGGCGCATCCCAATCAGAATACGAGCCATCTTCTCAGCAGGTGGTCAAATTCTCTGATGTTCATGGTGTTGACGAGGCGAAAGAGGAACTCGAAGAACTGGTTGAGTTTCTAAAAGACCCTTCAAAATTTACCCATTTGGGTGGAAGATTGCCAAAGGGTGTGTTGCTGACAGGACCACCTGGTACGGGAAAGACACTGCTTGCAAGAGCAGTTGCTGGAGAAGCCGGAGTTCCGTTCTTCTTCATGTCTGGGTCAGAGTTTGATGAAATGTATGTCGGTGTCGGCGCTCGGCGAGTTCGTGAACTGTTTGGTAAGTCCATATGAATATGCAAAAGGGATACATACGCATGATGGGATGAAAATATAATCTAACGTTTATTGTAATAGCCGCTGCGAAGCGAAAGGCACCCAGTATAGTCTTTATTGATGAGCTAGATGCCATAGGCTCAAAGCGAAACCCTAAAGACCAGATATACATGAAACAAACTTTAAATCAACTTTTGGTGGATCTGGATGGATTTTCACAAACGGAAGGTGTAATCTTTATTGCAGCGACGAACTTTCCCGAATTACTCGATAAAGCTCTCGTTCGACCGGGACGTTTTGACAGACATGTTGCGGTACCTTTACCTGACGTGCGAGGACGTATGCAGATAATAAGACATCATTTGAAGAACGTGCAAGTTGGAAGTGGTATGCGATAGGACTGCCTACAGTCTTGTGTGATTGCAATGAAAACCAATAATACATTTATTTGCTGCTAATTTTATTGTCAATTGATCCAAACACAAGATGTCGATATCAGCATTATAGCAAGAGGCACCCCGGGATTCTCGGGCGCAGACTTGGCCAACCTCGTTAACCACGCCGCCATACAAGCATCGCGTGATGGTTGTCGGGAGGTATCAATGAAACATATGGAGTTTGCTAAAGACAAGATCCTCATGGGAGCCGAACGAAAGTCAGCCTATATAACGCCCGAAAGCAAAAAAGTGACAGCTTATCATGAGGGCGGGCATGCTCTTGTTGCATTATATACACCCGGAGCCATGCCTTTGCATAAAGCAACGATAATGCCGCGGGGAGCTTCTTTGGGAATGGTATGCGAGCTACGTTATATGCTCTGTTTAGAAATCTTCAAACTGTCTTAAAATAACAATCGAATTTTCTCAGACTGTACAATTGCCAGAAATGGACAAAGACTCATTCACAAAGAAAGAATACCTCGCCCAGCTCGATGTGTGTATGGGGGGAAGAGTGGCCGAGGAGATAATATGCGGAAAAGACAATGTAACGTCGGGTGCACATAACGACATTGTGCAAGCTACAAAGATAGCTAAACAAATGGTTACTCAATTCGGTATGAGTGATAAGGTATGTTATTCGTGACTGACAATTGAGATAAACGCTGGTATAAACACTAGACCATGCTTTGTTGTCAAAATTAACGAATGATTGTATTCATACAAGGTTGGTCCTGTTGCTCATCAAGATGAAGACATATATCAACTTAGCGCCCAGACAAAACTTGTTATCGAGAGCGAAATAAGGTCTTTAGTAGAGGTAAGATCGAGCCATTGCTTTTCGGAAATGATTGATGATATGCAATAACGCATTGTCTTTTGTACAGAGTGCCCAGCAACGGGCAGCGAACATTATTAAAACGCACAAAGACGAACTTCATCGCTTAGCCGATGCTTTGATAATTCACGAGACGCTCACTCAAGAAGAAATTGAACTCGCCATTAAAGGAAAATGAGAGACAATAAGGCTGTGGCAGGATGTATATAGATATTTATTCCGATAATGCGAACTCTTGTTTATAAACAACGTTACCCGAGCTCGCATTATTGATTTTATTAGTCACTCACTGCCTTTCATATCCTTGCCTATTCATATATTTTTTACATTACACTCAAAGACTGGACAGTGGTTATAAAACCGGGATGCAAGGAAAAATTCGGCAGTGTTGTGGATCTCCTAGAATCCGGCTGTGAAGCGGAGACCTCTTAGATTATTTGATCTGACGGTGTGTTCGATGATAATCTAGTAGGCTATCTCAACCGTTATCGTCCTAATACAGATATCAGATTTAAACACGGTGGCATCATGAACAATATTAGAATTAGCCATTGGCTCTTTTTGCTATTACGTTGCATTCAACTCTGGCTGTCATTTTTAGGCCTATTGTTCTCTTCTCTATGTCTGTTGCGACCACCGAGCGACTTTTTCTTTTTTCTTTGCTTACTTTCTTTTTCTTTTTTCTTTGCTTACTTTCTTTTTCTTTTACAAGGCTCGAGGCGATCTTTATCGACTCTTGCGTAATCAATATTTACTCTCACTCAAACTCGGCTTCTCCATTTCATAATTTATCACTAGTCATTTGTTTTATTCGAGACGAAGCATCGCGAGACGATACGACCATTAAACTCAAAATCATCCTGCGGTCATACAATTATTGTATTACTGCGAACGTCGTCGCCGTTTTGATTCGTTTTGTTCTGGTATGATTACCGGTAGCCGGTCGAAAGCCTCTGCGAAAAGGCTTTTCAAATCTTCTTCACTCTCCCCTTTTAGTAATCTTTTGATCCTTGCAATAGACTCCTGTCCCGTCGCAGTCTTTCATTTTTTTTTGAAAAAATTTTTTTGCTGCAAAAGATGTGCTGCGCGATGCGATCTAATACCGTAATATTAATATACTAACGCTGATCAGTGGCTTAATCAATGACGTTAGTGTTTGTATGAAATGATAATTGATGCACAGCAACGCGAATTTGTCATCAATCGCAAGACTTTATTATAGAGACAGCAATAGTCGCTTACTTTCAGAAAAACCCACAACACGATAAATATCTTTAAATAAGATAAACAAAATATTTCAAACAATTACGCTTTGCGAAAAATGTTCACATTCACAAGCGAATTCTTCCTTGGAGTGTTAATTGGCTTTGTTCTTGGCACGATCTGTAATAGCCAACTCCACAATTAAGACTATGAAGTTTGGAAGGTTACCAATAACGAAACCACCAGCGGACAAATTTACTCGCGAGAAATCGAAACGTTGGAAAAGGCTGCTGCGGCTTCTACAATACGAAATTTTTATCTTTGATGAACAACTCTGCGGAAAAAGACGATCGAACGTTGGATCGACGAAGAAAAGAAGGGAAACGTAAACCACGCAGATGAAGAAATAGATAATAGTGATAATATTATTAATAACAGTAATAGTATGAAAGATAATGAAATTTAGATTTTGCACGGGAGTGACCAAAGAATAGGCTATACTCATAAATGGCTTTGGGTCCGAATATTTTCCTCCCATGCAATCACTCTGGTGCTTTTACGTGTATATTATTTATTTTTCAAAAGCGTGCATTCCATAATCGAAATAATAAAATTTACGTTTACGAAAAATTTGTCGAAAAGAGCAATATGCGAACCTAATGCACTTGAGTAGTTTTTTATCATAACAATAAAGAACGATTTTTCGTTGAAGCTTTGGATTAAATTACTTACGTTTTTTCAATTTTCGTTTCTTTCTTGGTTCATTATGTGTTGGTGTTAATGCTCGTTCAGTAGTTATGATTTTTGGTAAATTTCATAAGTATTTTTCCTTATCTAGATATTCTTGGAGAGTTTGATTTTAAAAACATAAGAGGCAATTTTCTCTCCTTGAGCTTTTTTTATAATGCTTATAATGGTGCTGTAATGTTTCCTAATATACGTACTGATGCACCGGTTTTTCGCTTGCAGTCTGCCTACACTAATAGCTGTCAACTATAAAATGGACACTAAATTTTTGTAACATTGTGAGAGAAATTTTCCGAATCGGATTAGAAGACTTTCTTTTCCGTTGAGTTTACACGGTTATTGGGCGATATGCCTCTTCTGTAGACTGATTCGGCGTGCCGCATGTCATCTGGGACAATGCATTTCATCCCCGTATAATATGCGAGAAGCACACACGCTATCGATAATTGCCAACATTGTAGCGATAATAGCTGAGTGGTACTAGTCGAGATTAAATGGGTGCGCGACCAACCTAAACAATTACCTTACGAATAAACAAATGTATAAAAGCCTGGCATACAATGTTATTGGACAGTCTTGCAGTCAACAAACTAATTTCATCTTTGCTTGACGTATAACACATTTGTATTCAATATAAAATTATCTTTATATAAAATTTTTTTAATATAAATCAAATTTACATCAAATTTACATCAAATTTACCATGGTGGCCAATGAATTACAGAAAAACTTGTTTCGTTTATTTTTAAAAGTAAAAACCAATAAACGATTATTAATACCAGCTTATAATAAACCAAGAAGAATAGAGAAGATTTTGTTTACGGAACAATTTATTTTTATTTTCCTAATGATATACATAATACTAAAATCATAAGTCTAATTAAATAAAACTTTTGCAAATGTTTTTTACTTTTTAAATGTTTGGCACTTTATATAATAGTTTTATAATTAGATATATTCTATGGTACCGCACATAATTATTTCGATAAAAAGATTAAATTTTTATATTTTCGTTCAACGTTTGTTAGTAATAAAATTGAGAAAAGCTCCAAGTCTTCCGCAAAACCATATCAAGTTCCTGAAATTACTTGTCTGGATTGTTGCTGCGCTCGTTTTTAAGAGTTTTTTGATTAATCTCTTCCGCTTCTTAATTATTCGATTGCCTAGATCTTTAAAAAAAAAAGGGTGGGAGGTAAGAACGAATCATGTTTGAAGAGCATCGAGGCTACCCAAAGAACTATACTTAATAAATATACCACACAACGCCCAACCG
>CAJVPJ010000020.1:0-71959 GCA_910592205.1 Paraglomus occultum
TTGGAAGATTAGGCTTAATACATAATAAACTCGCAAATTATTAGGAGTCAGTTTTTGCTCGTTTCAGCCAAATTATTAATTAACAAGTCCATAAGTTATGAATGAGCACCATTATTACTTTTCCAAACGTCATCAGTCACACTGGTCAATTTTACAGCCACATCATAATCAGTCACTCATTTATGTCACATAATAGAATGTTCACTTTGTCTGGTTTTGTTGCAGTCTGCCCCATATGAATATATGACATTCATCAGACTGATTATATATCATACAATAAATCTCGCAATTCTCAAAATACGTTCTTTACAGCTTAATTTTCAAAACATATTGGAAAATCTGGTTGTTAATTCAAGCGGGTATCTTAGCTTCATCACGACCATCCATACTGATCAATTATCAAACCATATGAAAAGTGTATTTTTTCGAAAATCTGCATTGGCATTATTACTAAGAATCTTTTACGTCTTTTGAAGGTAATTTTCGAAATAAATTTACGCAAGCTACTATAATGGTCAGCTGATAATAACAGCATGGTTGCGTAAAATTACGAATTCCGAAAATAAGCACCACCCCAAAGGTTTCCAAAGATAAGCACATCCCCAAAACTTTGGTGTAATTAGTATCGTTATAAGAGTGTATATGTATGCAAGTCTCATTATCACAACAATAACTTCCAATTTCATCCATGGAGTTTTGCTTGTAATAATAGATAATAGAAATTGTGTTCACGATTGATCGATCTGACTTGCAGTTACTTGTTTAAAGTTCGGTGTAAAGCGTTTCAGTCGTTAGGCGAGAACTAAATTATCCTTATCACTGTATTGTATTGAATAACAGAGATCGTCTGAATACATATGTTCATATATTATTTAAATGTTTCCCGTCTTTTCGTCATTAAAATTCTCGCGTTTGTTTTTTACTTGTAAAGCTATTAAATCTGTCATGGCCTACAGGTTTTTCGACTAGTCGCTTAATTTATATATTGCGGCGCTATCTACCAATAAAAAAATGTCACCTGAAATGATGATTTATAATTTTTACGTCATCGATTACATTTGATGAACTTTGCAAATACCCAACATGTCTTCAAGCAAAGACACAATTCCCTCGTATATGCGTACTGATTCGTATTTGCAAACAACTTTATTCAATCCTTCAGTTCCGGCAGCAAAAGCTAAAGATGGCATATCATTTATATTCGGAGCAGAAGACTTTTCACACATATCACTAAAACCTGATCACGAATCACGTCCCCTATGGATTTCTCCAGTAACTGGTCATATAACTCTCGAAGCTTTCTCCCCAATAGCAGAGCAAGCACAAGACTTTCTGATAGCGATCAGTGAACCAGTGAGTCGCCCTTCTCATATACACGAGTACAAACTCACTCCATACTCACTCTATGCCGCAGTGTCTGTGGGATTAGAAACAGAAGACATTATTGAAGTATTGAATAGACTGTCAAAGATACAAATTCCAGAACAGATCGTTAATCTTATTAGACAATGTACATTTTCATATGGTAAAGTGAAGCTGGTGTTGAAGCATAATAGGTATTTTGTAGAATCATCACATCCAGAAACACTTCAAAAATTGTTACAAGACGACATTATCGCAGCAGCAAGGATAATAAATGATGAGTCGCAAGATAAATATTTTTTAATGAAGAACAAAGCACCTACTGCTAAAGATCTTGTCATCCCTGGAAAGAAAATAGAGGATTCGTTAAAATCTTCAGATTCAATGGACATTGACACCGTAGACAAAAACGCCCTCCCATCCTCCTTATCTGATGCATCTGCCGAAAATAAAAACGATGAAGGTCTATTCAACACTGTTGTAGAGATAGACAAGGAGGATGAGGAAGACGAAGATGTTGATGAAGTGCACTCATTCGAGATCGATGCTGCGCAATTTGAAAAAGTAAAGAAGCGTTGTAATGAATTGGATTATCCTATGCTGGAAGAGTATGATTTTAGAAATGACACTACACTTGCGTCACTCGATATTGATTTGAGGCCGATCACAGTTATTAGACCATATCAAGAGAAGTGTTTGAGCAAGATGTTTGGTAACGGGTGAGTTGTGTTTTGTTGAAAAAAGTAATACATTTTGAAATGTGCCGTATATTAGTTTATGGAAAAAGACAATTTAAGATGAGTTCGATGGCAAGATATGATCTTGCAAGTGGATTATCCAATAGAAAAATTACGTGAACTCTAGATAGAAATCGAAAAACAGATGATTACTTGATTGTAACGGAATAATTACAGGCTTTAATGATGCTGGCAGATGAATTTGGATATAATCAACTGACTATCTACATTTCTTTTAACTACTTTGTGAACTAAAAACCATCATTAATCCGTTCAAGCCGTGCGAGATCAGGCATCATAGTTCTTCCATGCGGAGCTGGAAAAACGCTAGTGGGTATCACTGCTGCATGTACAATAAAAAAAAGCTGTCTTGTGCTGTGCACTTCTGCGGTGTCAGTCATGCAATGGAAACAGCAATTTTTGCAGTGGTCGAATATTAGAGAGAATCAGATTGCTGTGTTTACGAGCGATCAGAAAGAGAAGGTGAGTAACAATGTAGATTAAGTCGGATGAAAGAGAGGAGAGATGTGCATTCTGGACCCGATAATGCCAGCGAGACGCTATCCTTACGAAAGAATAGTTCAGAATCGTTATGCTCATGTACTCATTGCCGTCATTTTTGCTTTTCTTTTCCGTTGTCTCGTCATTTTTCTAGTTCATGGGCCAGTCAGGAATAGTGATTTCTACTTATAGCATGGTAGCAAATACGCGTAACCGTTCTTATGAAGCTACGAAAATGATGGACTTTATTAAAGGTCGCGAATGGGGATTTATTCTACTCGATGAAGTACATGTTGTTCCTGCAGCAATGTTTAGACGTGTTGTCACCACTATTGCTGCGCACACGAAACTCGGACTGACTGCAACACTTGTTCGGGAAGATGATAAAATTTCGGATTTAAATTTTCTAATTGGGCCAAAGTTATATGAAGCCAACTGGATGGACCTGGCTTCAAAAGGCCATATTGCAAATGTACAGTGTGCTGAGGTATGGTGTCCGATGACACCAGAGTTTTATAGAGAATACCTCAGAGAAGCGTCGCGGAAGCAATTACTGTTATATGTGATGAATCCGAGAAAATTCCAAGTGTGCCAGTACTTAATTAGGTATCATGAAGAAAGAGGGGACAAGATTATAGTGTTCAGTGATAACGTGTATGCGCTAGAGGTGAGTAAAGAAATTTCTGAAATGGATAATATTAATCCAAATAGTGATTAAAACAGGAAGGATCTGGTAACAGTAAAAACAAATAGACGGTAGTTTATATCAAAGATTAAGACGGAAAATGGAACCTTTGAATTTAAATCGTCGCATGTTCAATTATTTGTCATTAACTAACATTCGTGCGAATATTTTCATTTAGCAATATGCAATTAAAATGGGAGTTCCGTTTATCCATGGTAAGACGGCATCGCAAGAACGCATGCGTATCCTGCAGAACTTCCAGCACAATCCCGCCGTTAATACAATATTTCTCTCGAAGGTAACTTGCAAGCAGTGAATTTATGTTTTGAACGCTTCTATAACCTGGTTTCATATCCATTCGATCGTTTATTTCAATGTATCGTTCGTTTACGAATTTCTTCATTTTCAGGTCGGTGATACGTCAATAGACCTTCCGGAAGCGACCTGCTTAATCCAGATATCCTCCCATTACGGCTCACGTCGACAGGAGGCACAGCGCCTTGGACGTATTCTCCGTGCCAAACGTCGTAACGATGAAGGATTTAATGCGTTCTTCTACTCTCTCGTTTCCACAGATACTCAAGAGATGTATTACTCTACTAAGCGACAACAATTTCTTATTGATCAAGGCTATGCGTTCAAAGTCATCACTAATCTCGAGGGAATTGATCAGGCCGATTTGGCTTATAAAACAAAAGAAGAGCAGTTGGAATTGTTGAACTCTGTCCTGATCGCGAACGAGAATGCAGCGGAGATTGATAACGACGTCGAAGCTAATGTTGATGATCTTCCTGGAACGACAACTTCGAGGAATTTCTCGAGACTTCCTCCATTTGGAAATAGGGTTAAGAGGAACGTCGGAAGTATGAGGAGTTTATCTGGTGCGGATCATATGGCTTATAAAGAATATGTCAGACAGGCAGGGTCAAAGAAGATAAAAGACAAGAAGGATAAGAAGGATAAGCCCGAACATCATGCGTTCTTTAAGAAACACTATTATGCGAAGAAATGATAGCTTTGGAACTAATGTTGAGGGTGGGAATGGGAATGACCATTTGGTTATGTGTTTGCAGATATTCGTTGATGGTGATGAGGTACATTACAATGAATAAGACTTGTTAATGGACATTAATAGTGCTTTTCTTATTGACATCGTGCTATTATCATTTAAAACAATTAATTAATCATCGCTTGTAATATATTAACATTGACATACTTTAGCTGAAAAACGTTATTTAAAGATATTATTTGTCTAGTGCTTCGACATCCACCATTTGTGTGATGTAGATAACGTACATTACTCTACTTTCGCTTCCAAAATGGTTTTTTGAAAATCGCGATAAACCTTGACCTCCGACGCGTATTGCTGCAACGATATTATTATTATTGTTTTGCAACTTGCTTCTCGATAAGTCAAATCACGTGATTTGAGCGATAATCTTTACTGTTTAGTTGATACAATATAAGTAATTATCCATTCGATTGTTTACGAAACGTGACCATTTTTGCATGCTATCAATTATACCACAACATTCTAATATAAAAAGTATAATGATCAGTAATCCCTGGAATTAAGATTTTTTATAAAAAGTGCTGAGAACAAACCGAAGATAAGCTGAGTATAGAGGGCAATTGAAAGTGCAGGCAATTTTTGATGGAGGGAACACAGGAAGTTGGGAAGGAAGCAGGAGCTCGAAGAGAGCACACATAAGGGTTAGATTTTTACATGTTTTCTAATTTTCATCAAATAACAGTACTGAAGTAATTGACTGGCTTCTAACAGTCCTGCCTAAATCCAATTGCCGAGAAATATTAGTGATTTGCGGTACGATCGATGAAACGTGAGCTTGTCCCCCTATCATGATGAATGATTTGAAAGCACTTAAACAGAAATTAGCACTGGGAAGTGACATTTATTTCTATTTTGTTGTGGTAATAGTCTATAAAAAACAACCCATTCATACTGTTAACAACACTGTTGTAGTAACTCAACCAAAATGGATTAGAGAGCATATGAAGCAGTATGTGCTAGAAATTGACTTCTGGTAATTGGTAATAACTTTTTGCACAAATAAATATTTGTTTAAAAAAACTCACAGTTGCATTTCAGTGAATTATTGCCAAATGCAAATTGAAAAGTGTGAAGAAAACAGTGTTTTTCAATGAACTTTTGTCAACAAAATTATATTCAGTAATGTAACAATGCATGTTTAATATGATAAAATTATTATATAATAATAAGGTAAGGTTATTGTTACGGTCAGAATCCACTTGGGTTGGGAGAGCAATAAAATTGCGTAGGTGTGTTCTGCCGAGAGGGTTTTCACAGTTTAGCCCGTATTGCTGCCTTACTACAACGATTGCTCATCTAAGGCTGAACTAAACTGACTAGTGACAATAATTATTTATGCGCGCTTCGCTTTTCACTCCCCATACGATGTATTTACCTATACGCGTATCTAAATAAGGTAATATAACAACAACAATTACAGTATACTATCGCAGAATCGAAGGGAAAATTTAATCCTAATACTGTATTTAAATAGTAATGGGGAATGTCACTTTCCTAATTAAAACTACAAATAATTTATCGTTTGAGAATCTCTAATCTTTTATCGCAGTGAACGACTACTGCGTTGACAGCAATGTTACAAGCGGAAATTTATTCCTAACAACACCGGTCAGGTAGATGTGTCAATAATTAGTATCAGCGAACGATAGAAACGAAATAAATAACATGGAATATAGTATTAGCTAATAATACTGCAACGCGTTCTGTGGCTGTAAGCAACCCTTCCAAAAGCCTCATGTTGTGTTGATGTTCATGTTAAAATTTAAATATTCGATACTGAAGTATTCGGATAGTTATCCTTTAATTATTATGAAACTCTTGTTAAATTCAAACAAGAATAATGGAAAGAATATATACTTGGTTTTAATTGAATATACAGCACAAGAAGATAATAAGAACTATTTCTCTAATTGAAAGGGAAAAAAATCTCAGTTTATTGTATCCGTTGAAGGAGCAGACGTGGATTTTATCTATCTCCGCCAATGGCAGTATTGATGATAGCTGATCCGTTTGCGCGGGAAACTATAGTAATAGTTGACAAGGTATTAATTATCAACAGTATACGATGGATAGCCATAGCATGTATTTTTGCGGAGTATATTCATCCGTTTCTGTGAAAGACATACAATATCAATGCTAAACATTTGATCTGGTCATAGTAGTAGAGCATTGGTATCAGAATTATTTACCATTTCTAGCAGCAATCCTGACTGGTATTTGTGCCCCGAGCGTTGGAGTACAATTTGGAGGTAAAAAATCGTTATGAAATGTAATATAACAGAAAAATATACTGTATACTAATGCGTTATTTACTATTAATGCTAACGCTAATATTATTAAGTATTCTACTTGCCATTTATGTAGTTGCATTGTTAATGCACCTTTATATTTAATTGTGTTCTCGATAAAGTCGTAAACGACTTGCTCACAGACAATTTTATGACGATTTTGTGAAACACGTCAAAGTCATAAGCAGATAAATAGTATACTTGACTGCAGTATTTACTGTACTTCCAATACTATATCAAATGCCCTTCCGTCTCGGCAGAAGACGCAATGATTCAGGATCTACTGGATCATTCTCCACTGCTACACCTCCCGAAACACCAGGAGAAAAGGATTTGAAGGACCTCACAGCAGAACCCGAAGAAATCGAAAGAGGTAACAGTAAATTGGATGACACAAAGCACGAAGGAAGAGAAGAAACAGAAGAAGTGGCACCTGAGGAAAAGGCGGAAGGAAGTAAGAGCAAGAGAGAAGACACAATCGAGTCGCCCGAAGACGATCCTGAACAAGTGATCGCAACTACAGCCACTGCATCTTCAGCTTCCTTCTCTGACTTACCTGCAACGCCCAAACCTGACTGGGCGGATGATATTCCACCTGACACCACGGATGATTCTTCGCAAATCAAAACCCGGCGGAAACTAATGCTTCGCGATGAAGAGCCTGTCTTATATAGAGATAAATACATGGCTGTATCGAAAACTTATTTATATATATTTCACTATTACATGCCGAGTGGGTCAGAAAAGGCTATTCCGTTGACGCAAATTAAGAATATACAAACTGATAAGGAGGCGAAAATTACTGATGGACAATTTCAAAAATGGTAGGCGAATGAAGAAAAGAAGAGAGTGAGAATGCGGGCTGAGCGTGTCTGGTTGCATTGTAATTATTGATAGCGATTGTAATAACATTTTTATTATTATCACGTTTTTAGGGGATCCGGTGGACTCAATCTCTGGGTAAGCATAATTATACCCAATCTTTATTTGTCCATTATCGTTATTCCGTTTTTGTCTTATTCATTATATATGTATATATAGTGGGCCCGTGACTTTGGCAGATGGAGAAATCACGACCTTTGCGTCATTGTTACGGTTAATCATGGTCTCGTAAAACGTAAAGGATTTACAATGGAGGATTTGGAAGGATTGGATATTTTGAAGAAAGCCTGGCGAAACGCTATTGGGGCACGTGAATCAGAAGCATGAGTGAACACGATTAATAATAGGATTCGTAAGGAATTGAGATAGACTCGTTTTGGCCTTGTAATAAGTTAATTTGATAACAAAAGACCTTTTTGTACTGTGAACTAGACATCGTAAATCAACCAATTACGTTGATTTACGAATAGATTTATTTGCAACCTGACATGATAGGTTGAAAGTTAGTCCTTGCTCATCAATTTAAGTCAGCAACATACAATCTTTCCGTTTCCATAGGACAACAGACAGCAAGAACCTCAAATTATTTCTCCTCCATTGTCGCGATTGCCATCCTTCCAATTAGATAAGTATTACATAATAATAAGCAACTATATTTAAAATGAACAAAAAGTCTACCAACAATGTCTCCTACATAAAGCTATCAAATTCGTCATCATCGAATTTGGAATAGTTTGTTGTATCAAAAGCATCGTCTTTTCCTCCTGCAAGCGTAGGTTTGGCCTTGCCTGTTAAATAAAGATATCATCGGAATCATTAATGAATTACAGGCGAAACATCGGGCAGGAAAGAGATAAAACAAGCCGTTGAATAACTTACCTTTCTTCTTCTGCGGTTTATCCTTTTCTCTGGCAGCTCTGATTTTCTCGTTTGCCAATGTGTTTAAAGTAGTTGATATCTTCTTCACATCCCCATCTTTTAACGGAAGACATAGTTCTCGAATGAAGCTTTGGATAAATGCTGGGTATGCTGCTTTCGACTGTTTGAAGTCGTAACAGAAATATTCATGATATGTAAGCATTAATTCGGTAAACTCATACAGGAGATTTGCATCAAACCACTCTTTATTTATGAAATACTCTTACAAACCTCATGTTTTCGTATTTTCTCAACGAGCAATTTGCTGAACTCGTCAAACTCTTCTTTCGTACGCGGATTTATGCTGTCTAATTTGGACTGTGAATCTATTCCAACTATTGAAGTAAACAATGCACTTCATATGAACAAGAGTATTCGTGTTAAGTTGTGCATGCCCTACAATACTCACCGCTGACAGTATCACCAAGCATTGTTTTCACGTTCTCCATATCGGACCTGATTTCCAATTCGCGAAGACGTTCTTTTCTTTTAATGGGATCTTCATCCTCTTCTTCTTGGAGAAGTTTCTAGCCACAATTACAAATATTAGACAGACCACAAAGTGCGCAAACACAAAAATACTGTCAATACTCAAGCCTCAACATACAAGCTTGGCTAATTTGGCTTCCGCTTCTTCTCGCCGTTTTGCCTCTCTTTCGGCGATCCTTTGAGCAAGGGGAACTTTTTTTCTTGGCGGGGCTTCTTTATTCTCAACTTTATTCTCAACCTTATTCTCCTCCTCTTCTGAATCCTCCCATGAATCCTATTGAATAATACGTTTAATTTCCAAACAAAATGTGGATCGATAGACTAATAACAAGCACTTACTTTGATCTGGTCCTCGTCAACGTCCTCGTCGTCCCATTCTTTTCTCGTTGGAATCGCGTGGACGGGTATGTCAGCATTGTCACCTTCTGCGGAAAGATCTTTCGGTTATATTCAATTCCAAATTAGAATCCAATTAACCCTCAGGCTTACCTGAGTCAGACATTGACGCAGGACTATAAAGTTGCTTTTTGTTCGATGTTCTTTGTACTTTATGGTTATAAATAATATTCGTTAGTTTGTGTAAACTCGGAAATTAAACTCGCTGATTTTCGCGTTATCACGTGCACTGAAAAATTTTAAAATATCAGTACTCGTACTTTTTTTTTATTTTCGATTAATTTGATTTTACTAAAAATGCCCCAAATAAAACGAAAAAACACGTCCGCTTTATGGCAGCCCAAGAAAATGGTACTATTATTTTTTGATTTGTGATCACGCATAAACCTCGATTCGGTTATTACATTGCAAATATTGCACCTTGCATTTCTAAATACACAAGGCAAAACCCGACCCACCCTCGTCCGAAGATGATTCTGATTCATCCGGGGATTACATTGAAGAATCAGATGCATCGGAGCAATTTAGCAATGAAGACGAACAAGACCTGTCAGAAGAGGACGAGTATATGTCCGTTGATGAAGGGGATGGTGATCATAAACCCGAGGGAGCAAGATCTGTAATCATAAAAAAGAAGAAAAATCCTTTGTACAAAGCACCAACGAACGAGGAGATACAAGGATTGAAGGAGACTACCGACTTGTTTAAATCAAATATATTTAAATTACAGGTATAAATTGTACTATTAAGTTTTCGCAACATTGTCAATATAGTCCTTTTATAAAGTATCAATTATGTTGAAAATTTTCAGTCTTTTTGTCAATGCAACCGACACTCAATAATATATTTTTTGTCTTAGCTTGATGAACTTCTCTCTGAAATCCGACTCGACTATACAAAGCACAAACACCTCGAATCGGCTCTTCATACCCTTAAATCAGCGCTTGATTCACTCCCGTCTATCCCACCTCAATCATTAAATGAAATAAAGACACATCTCTTGAAACAAAAGATTAAAATTCCCTTTCCGAATCCTGCACCGGAGGAGAAAGATGTGAAATATATGTTTGGGTTTGAGAAACCAACAGCGGTACATTTGATCGGGAGTTATCCCTTGAGGACAGGAATTAGAAAGAAGGAAGGATTTAGCGTTGACGTCGGAGTAGTTATGCCGAGAGTAAGTATACACCGGGAATTTTTGGCGTTATTTTGTAATAAGGTTGGCGAGGTTATGGGCGTAGAACAATTCCAATTACGCAACATTCGCTCGCTGAGAGTCAGGTTTACCTCAAGTTTTCGATTCACTTATATGTTGTTTCTTCAATTGTCATTTCAATATTCCGCCAGTCTATATTTCAAGAAAAAGACTACATGAATTACAGATATTTCTACAAGCGCGCGTACTATCTTGCCGTTCTTGCTAATTCATTAGGAGGAAAACACGCAAAGTTTAATGTCAAATTCAAATGCGTGAATGCGGATCTTCGGCAGACCATTTTGATATTGCATCCGTCGGGGAGTAAGCGTTCTATATTTATTCTATTTTGCTATGGATGAATGGATCCATTTATACCAACCGGAAGTATAAAGGCGTTTATTCACCTTTTTTTTATCCTTATGGCGTATCTAGATGACTCTGCGACAGATTTTTCAAAACTGAACTGTGTCATCAGAATCTTTCCTTGCATTCCCCCCGATCTGTTTCCGATAAAGCGGCTGTCTCCATCTCGCAACAACGTCCGCCTGCATTCCACGCCAACTCCTCTTCAATCTCTGACCAATGGTGACTCCTCAACTACCACCAAATCTGAACTTTCAAATTCACCGTCTCTCCCTGCAACAGCCCAATATAACACGTTAATCCTTCGAGACGCCCACATAATCACCAACTTTACTTTTCTCCACGAACACAACAAATTATGTCCTGCATTTAAAGACGCCTGTATAATAGGAAAGTTGTGGTTATATCAACGTGGATTTGAACAGTTTAACGGGTTTATATGGAGTATGTTGCTGGGATATTTGTTGGAATCTGGAGGAGGAAACGGAAGGAAAAAGCTGTCGAGCGGGTTTAGTTCATATCAACTGGTCAGGGGTGTAATGGATTTCTTAGGTAAGCATGGAAGGAAAAAGCGTTGAATGCAACGTGGTTTTTAGAATTGCCGAATGGCAGAAGCAAAGATTTAGAGGCGATTACAGACAAGACCCCGAGTATTGATATTAAGCAGTATTGTCCCTGTAGCAAACCATGATTTTAAAAAGGAACCTCTGTTTCTAAGGAAATCCGAGGCTGTTGGAGAGGTATCTAAAATCGGCCTTTTAAGTAGGAGTTGTCTCACTTTACGAAATTATTCAATCAAATTCTATCGTCTTGACATTGTAGTTCTCTCGGGAAGTTTTTATCGCAAACTTTGACGTAGTTTTTGTGGACGCTTCTGGACGGTTGAATTTGTTTGGGCTAATTCCAAAACATGTGCTCGATCAGGTTTGTAGCAGATGGGCTCCAATAACGTTACCTTGATTATATGATTGTGAATAATTGAACGGTCTAATAGGTTCAACATGAAGCAAGACTTGGAATGAGCTATTTCAATGAAGTAAACGAGGATCGATTTGAAGCTTTATTCTTGCAAAGAGTAGATGACCTTAAATTCAGATATGACAATATTGCCAAGTAAGTATTTTTGGGATGGTAGTTACTTGATTTGATTTCAACAACTTTGCGATCTAATTGTATTTGCATAATTTTCATTCACAAACTAATTCAATCCGTCATATCGTGTAACTATACTTTCAGAATCACTCACATACCCTCCACATATCCACTCTACAACGACTCATCAAAATTAGAGTACCCGGACTACTTTCTTCATTTTGCACGGATACTTCCCGTACTCTTATCAAAGGCTTTAACAGATCGCGTCACTCTAATAACTACTACTTACAATGACTTACCACCATGGCCAGTGTCTTCTAGTCCACCATCACTCGCAGCAGATGCATCTCTATATCTGTGTATTTTACTCAATCATGAACAGTCTGCTCGTTTGGTAGATAAAGGACCGCCATCGAATGATGAGGTGGCAGCCGGAAATTTCCGAAAGCTATGGGGACGTAAAGCTGAAACGCGCCGATTTAAGGACGGAAGCATAGTAGAGAGTGTTGTTTGGGAAGCAAAGAGCATGGAAGAGAAAGCATTGATCGTTAAACAGATGGTATTGCATTTATTGAACTTGCATTTTCGCATCAGCGAATACAATGGAGTACATTACTGGGCTGGAAATTTGGATGAATTCATAAGGCCGTCTCCAATAGTTCCCAAACGCATCTACAATCCAATAACAAACGACCAAGGCTTCCAAACTTTAATGCACGAATTTCAAGAGTTTTCCAAGTTAATGTCCTCCATCGATGATATACCCCTCGAAATTGAATCTGTATCTTCTGCTCATTCTGCCCTAAGATATTCTTCGGTATTTATCCCTCGTCCTTATATATTCTCTTCTCATGCTTCCTTTTCATATATCGAACCAATTGAAGTAAGGCTACACCTTGAGGGCTCGGCTAAGTGGCCAGATGATCTGGTTGCTATTCAGAAGATGAAGATAGCATTTTATATTCGAATAGCTGAGAAGTTACATGAGAATGGGTTGAACGCCGTGGTTGTGACCGACGGGAAGGATAGCATTGAAGCGAATGACTTTATGGATGTAATAAGTCAGAGCGGATATGGATTTAGATGTAGGATTTATTTGGAGAGAGACAAGACTCTGCTTGAACGTGGTATTAAGGATAAGAGATCCACTCAGACGAAAAAGGACGAATATACAAAAGCCCTAAAAAAGTACCGACGACTATTCGTCGGCATACCAATGCATACATCGCAGATTCACACACTTTGTAATAAATACACATCTCTCTCGCTCACCATTCGCATAACCAAACGCTGGTTCAGTGCTCATTTACTCTCCCCCCATGTTGATGAGGAACTGATAGAACTACTCTGTGCCTACGTCTACTTAAATCCATCTCCGTTCGCCATTCCTGCAAGCGGAATTACAGGTTTCCTTCGCGTACTATATTTGTTATCTCACTTTGACTGGAAGAACGAACCGTTGATTGTGGACATTCCTGGTGATATGACATCAACAAGAATGAGTGAGATTAGAGAAGAGTTCAAGAGAATGCGCAAGTCGGATGAACAGATAAGACATGCTGCGATGTATGTGGTGTCCGGTAATAATAAAGAAGACTACTCATGGGGATGGGATAAACCGGAGAGAGTGGTGGTTGCGAGAATTCAGGCTTTGGCTTCTTCTGCGTTGAATCATATCGACGCTACAGAGAACGAGTGGAAGGTAGGATATAATACGACTTTGTCAAGAGGGGGGACACATGTGGGAATGTAGCAACTAGTGCATAAAAATGAAGGATTAATGACAATTTATTTCTTCTACTTGTAGCGCCTCTTTGTTACTCCATTAAATGTTTACGACGCCATAATATATGTCGACCCATCAAAATGCACAAGATATTATGAAAATCTCAACCCAAATCCAAAGTACTTTGCCAATAATCATTTAGCGCAGCATTCTTTACCGGTCATTGTGGGATTTGACCCGGTTGACGCTTACTTAAACGATTTACTGGTACGGTATTTGTTTGATTTTGATCGCATGATCCTCCAATTCAATGGTAAGAATAATATATGGTTTTTTTTCCTATAGAAACTCTATTCCAATGTAGCATTGTTCTTCTATGATCGATACGGAGGTACAACGATTGGCGTTCTGTGGAAACCGTCCGAGCTGAGCCCTCGGCGGTGGAAAGCGACTCTTGAATTTTCTACGATGCCGGAAACGTACACAAGCAACGTAAGTATATTTTTAAGCATTAAGATGATCCAGAGAGGCATATGATAAATCTTCTTTTTTTTTTCCCCTCCCACGCACAGGTAATCACTTCGAACAAGGTTGTTCCTAATCAGCATGCAATACTCGCTGAGATGGAGCGATTAGGTAGTGGCTTGGTGACTCATGTCGAAATTACCAAATGACAGAAAAGAAATTATTTTCATTGATATCCGAATAATTGGTTTGGTGTTGTCACGTCACAATGTCCGATCAAAATAAGAACTATATAAATATGGGTAGATAATTATAATCCTCAATCCGACATTTTTGTTAATCCACAAACTTCCCGCGTCATAATATCTTTGCTAAGTAAATCCTTAAAACATGTCTTAATCCAATAAAGAGAGTAAACAAGTTTCCTAAATGAACTGGGTCTAATGTTATCAATTAATGATATGAAAAAACATCAACGATGCGAAAATTATGGAAATTCTAATGCTAGCGCGATGATCGACTGGAGATATCGTGACCGTCTAGAAATAACACCAACATCTAATCTCCTTTACCAGCGTTTTGGTTGAATTAAGCGACATGGACAATGGGTTGATCGTTCTTTTTATGTCAAAGAACCGTCGATCCATTTTTACATTAAGACATGTTCATTGTCTTTGAATTTCATATCTCAATAATTTGGCCCGTCTCTTAGACTTATTTCCTACCACACCCTCTTCCTGAATCTGTTATAAACTCTTTTTTGATGTTACTACATGCGAACAACAAAATATGACAACTTTAGTTGAAATCATCGTACCGTTTCATTAAACAGTGTATTGTATTTGAAATAAAATTGCGTATAAGCTAGGTAGATTCTGCTGCGGCTAGTATATAAAACCCCCGTGTAAACAAAGAACGCGTTTTACTCTTTTACTCTTTTGAACAAGATAATAAGCGGCTTCTAACTTTACAATAGCCTACAGCTACAGAACTATTATCTCCGTTCCAGGTTTTGTTGTGGCAGCACAGGTATCAAGGACGAAGAACAAGCTCGAACTATTTTCGCTTCCATTTGGAAGCGATATTTTGATACGCTGGTTTTGTTTTACCGTTGTTGTCAACTAACCGGTATTATCCCTGCTGGTCAAGGATATTACCTACCATCTGTTTTTCTTATTCTTTTTTTACATTAGGTATACCGCTTCTCGCACCTGTTATCAACAATGTCGTGCAATGCCGGGTTTGAACGCCCTGAGATTACTTCATAATGGGTTACAAGGGCAGCTAATTCAATGAGTAGAATACAGCTAAAAACCTGCCCGCGAGAAGACCTTGGGTAGACGTTCGAAACCCAAGTAAATAAACGATTTCTGTATTCGTAATATTATTTCGACTAAAAGTAATTTTTTGTTTATATAGGGCATATTATTTTCTGTCGCTTACCCACCTAGAAGACCAGGGCGAAGAAGCGCTGTAGTTCGGGGACCTCAAGATAAATAAACGAAATAAGAACTAACCTTTTGACTAACGTCTTTTTTTTTTCTGAAATAGCACCTCAAACTGCCGCCACCAACAAGGAGCCAGTAAGTTTTGACAGTAATGTCTTTTATCATAAGTTAGACGTTTAACTATATTCGTTTAATATTAAGGCCAGTAATCGTCAGCCACGACGTAACCCACCTCGAGCCGCAAGACCACCAACAATGCAGTAAGTTTCGTTCAATTACGTTATAATTATTACGATGAATATTTAATTGTGGGTTTAAAAAGGGCGAACATAGCGCAACCTCCACAACCAGTCGCAAGGTCACGCGGCAGGCAGTAAGTTTTGTTCGATAACATTGTATTCATTATTGTAGTTATTTGTATTAATATTTGATTAAAGGAGACAAGCCTCTCTACGACGCAACCTGCCTCGAGCTGCAAGGCCGCGATGGGGCTTGTAAACGCCGTTAGCAAAATTTTTACATAAATTGATTGTTAAACTAAATTTATTATTATTACATTTAATACTAATGGAATTAAAATTTTGCCAGTTTAGAAAAACCATTTGTTGTCTATTGATATCGACACACTACGTCAAGCAGGCAATCTTGGCATAGTAAATAGTAACAATGTAGTTGACTTATCAATTCGACCATAATACAAACAGTTTGTATTCATCGTCAAGATAATTTATTAATGTTTAAGCCATGATACGTTAATATTAACATTGTTTGTATCAAGAAACCTTCTTTTATACGAGGTCAATCCACTATATTCAGATCACGTCCACTGAACCTCAAAGTTGCGTTGCATCTCTTGTTGGAGGTCTTGTAAGTATAATGTATTATTACGTAATGTACGACACATGAATTTATTACTTTACATTAATGAAGATCACAACTAAGAAAGCATCGGTTATTTGCGTTCAAGTATTTGACCAAAGCTTCAGTCTCGTTACCCACTATTCATCAACTTGTATTTCGAGTGTGTAATAATGTTTCTTGTACATTTTATCGTGTTCAAACGTTTCTGATGTTGTAATGGCTTAATCAGATTCTGATGAGAAAAAGTACTTTAACTAATACGCTAAAGAATGATAAGAAATAAATAACACCTTCGCCGAGTTTTACGATAACAAATGTACGTAATGTCCTCGAATAGTACGTTAATTTTCTGATCGATAACTTGACACAATCTTACTCGCCCCATCTCCACTATATTCCAAATGATGTAGTTATCCTGTGCCAATGTCCACAATTCCTTAAAAATATACTCATTAATTTTGTAATCATAGTTTTGCAGGAATAAATTATAGTCCTTGCTTAAAACGGCTAAATATAAATAACTTATATTCGACATCGAGGTTTACTTCTAGAACAAAGCTGATGTGTAACGAAAAATTAACCGGCGGAACACGTATATTTAATCAAAAGGCCACTGGATACTCTCTACTTCTAACAAGGAAGCACGTCTACTACATTAACACTGTTACCTGAAAATCTGTATAACGAAAAGAATGACAGCAATTTTGTTCCGTAAAAACTGTTGTGGTGCTACAAATACTTTTATTGCATACCCGATCAATCACAAATAACAGCTTTAATTTTTTGTTTTATTTTGGGAAACAGTTACGTAATCGTTCCAGTACGAAAAGTGTTTACTGTAACTGGCAAGTGTTTTTCGTTTTTTGTTATCATATCTATAATTATAATATAGAATTCTAATTACTTTATTTATTCGTGATACATAAAGTCTATTGGGTGAGGTAGAAACTGGTACGCGGAAGTTCCGTTACCAACGACATTCAAGTCATCTGACAAATAATTTGCTCCTTATACTGTAAAGTGAAACAGTTTACGCATATCGACGCATCTACGGGACAATAGCAAGTGCGTTGATTATAAAAAAGAAAAGGCTTTAAAATATACAACATGATACTAATTGGGGAACGTTGTTTGTATCATCCAGTAAACGATCTGGTACAGGCTTTGTTGAACATTTATGGTAAGGCAAAACGTAAACAATCCGAATAAAGCTAATAAGGGTTTAGAAACAACTATCTAAACTGTAAAATTACCGATCGATTCCAATGAGCACAAGGAAAATACCCGACACTAAAAGAATATTCACACTTTTATTGGTAGTGACCAGTGCAATGCAATTTGAACCGCATCCCAAACTATGGATTAGTGATAGTTTTTACTTAGAGTTCTGTAGTCTCTGGTAATAGAGATGATTTACTTGGGAAACCCCACCCGACTTACAAGCTGGTGCCTATTCCCACCCCACCTTAATCCGTCAATGGGTCAACTAAATTTAGACAGTCGCATTGCCATTATTATTATGATTTTATTATTATTCGGCTTCGTCAATAAAGGAAAGTTATCTTTCATACATTTTAGTAAAATGGCTGGTTATTATGGTATTGCCAGTAACAGCCTTACATTTAAACATACCGATGCGAACCTGTGGCTCGTAGTTAAATAGCGTTCGATAATTCACGCAAAATGCATCATTTATATATACATTTCAACCATATGTAGATCGTCTCCCTTTCACAAAGAAGGTTTGACTTCACATGCCCCGGAAACGCAAATATAGTAGCTTAAAAGTTTACTCACACGTGAAAATCGGTAAAATGTGGTTTCGTAACACTCTTTATTTGCTCAATAACCAAATATAACAACTAGCTACAGCTTAGTTCTGAATTTTCACAACAAATTTTTAGAGGAGTTTCTGGCAAGCTTCTTTTATGAAAGTAAAGTGAAGAAGAACGTCGTGGACTATTTTTTTTTCCTCCCAACCATTAAGAGTCAATTGTATGTAACATACGAGAGCAGGTCCAGTCCCGTGTAGAGACAAACAACACACATATATTAAAAAAAATCCCAAATTTTTAAAATTTCAAAAAAGCACATATCATTTTATTCAACCATTTCTCTCTAACCAGCAAGTCGATTACTTATATATATCTCCCATTCTCTCCTCTTGAAAAACATGACGAATCGCTTTCCAATCCGTATCGCTCCTCTAAATGTTCCGTTTGACCGACGCCGTCAAACAACGGCAGTGTTTCTCTGGCTAATCGCACTCCCAGTCACTGTAGCCTTTTTCTTCTTCGTTTGCACGGCACCATTCTTCTGGCCGTTGGTGATTGCGTATATCTTGTTCTTGCTATTTGATTACGCTCCAGAGAATGGCGGAAGGAGATTCGAGTTTGCCAGAAAGTCTGTGTTTTGGAAATGGTTTGCGGATTATTTTCCCATCAAATTGGTTAAAGTAAGTCAAATGTCGGGAAGAAAGCTTGGCTGAGAATATGTGTATAGACGAGTGCGATTATTCGCTTCAATAAAGAACTTTTTTTCTTTCTTTTTGTTAGACGGCCGATCTGGATCCTTCAAAGAATTACGTATTTGGTGAATAATCACGAGATTATGCATTCAATCATTATAATTGTTTTTTCTCTCTTCTGACTCTATTCAAACGCTCCATAACACTTTGGGTGGAAATTACTACCGTTTCTCCGTTATCCTTCTTTTCATGCAGGATTTCATCCACACGGTATAATATGTCTTAGTGCCTGGGCAAATTTTGCAACGGAGGCTAACGATTTCTCCAAATTGTTCCCGGGAATAACCATTTATCTCCTTACCTTGCTTAAAAATTTCAACATTCCTTTTTATCGTGATTTTCTGTTGGCGCAAGGGCTTGCGTCCGTATCCAAAGAGTCAGCCGAACACATATTTGCTCATGGACCGGGACATAGTATTGTCATTGTTGTAGGGGGTACGGTAGAGAGTCTAAGTGCTCGTCCGGGAATTTATGATTTAACTTTGTTGAAGAGATTAGGTTTCGTCAAATTGGCTATCAATAATGGGTAAGTTGGTATGTGAGGAAGTAGGTTAGGTTAATTTAGAATGGCACCATATTGGTAGAATGAGTGTCATATGGATTATTATAATGATTTCTAATAGTACATCTCATATCGCATGGCCGATTTGCTAACTTAAGTATATCGATTACCTAATCCTTAACTGCAGTGCTTCTTTAGTTCCTGTATTCTCATTCGGTGAAAATGATATTTGGGAACAGTTCGCCAATGAAAAGGGAAGTAGGTTGTGGCGGGTGCAGGATAAAGTGAAACAACTGTCGGGATGGACAATACCTTTAATTCACGGAAGGGGATTATTTAATTGTGAGTATAATACCTATGATATGTGATTTATTGAGAATATAGTTTCGTAATTAAGAATTGTTGCGTCCTGTTCCAGACGATTTTGGACTCTTGCCTCATCGTCGTTCTATTGTGACCGTTATCGGCAAGCCAATTGACGTTGAGCGTGATCCCAATCCTAGCCAGGAGAAAGTTCTCGAGGTCCAAAAGAAATATATTAACGGGCTATATCAAATATGGAACGAATATAAAGATGTGTATGCAAAGAATAGAAAGAGGGAGTTAACTTTGATCGAGTAGTACAATTAAATACAATCGTATTACTAATAATACATAACATAAAGCAAAGATCAAATGATTGTTTTTATTATTATGGTCTGACAAAAGAGACCGAATTAGACTATCACTTACCCTGGCTCGTACCGGACTTACCAATCTGCTAACTCATATCCAAAACGGTATCATCCGACTGAAACGTCTTTCGTAACAGCGACAGTGGCAAAAATAACTAGTTAGCATCATTGGAATAGTCAGCCCATATCTGTATGTAATTTAGTGGAACTTGTCATTTAATCTATTTAGCAACTTTCTATAAATCGGAAGACTAAAAAAGACGGAATGTTTCCTTATTTTCATCATTATTATAAATCCCGACCATATTTGTCAAAACTATTTCTTTCTACCTATCACATCTGTTTGTTTCTTTTTTATCTTCCTCTAACATACTGGCACTCCCATATTAGATACATTCTTCCGCAGATCATATTCTTTGTACTCTCACACAATGATCTTACAAGTTCCATTCAGATGAAACCTCATTATTGTCACACCTGTCCGCCGTGATTGACAAAGTTCATTAATTTACTATTATTACCCGTTGCATACCGCATCGACCCAGTCAATGAGGGTTTTGGGCTGGAAATCGATATAAAAAGACACGGCAGATGGTGACAAGACTTTTTTTTTTTAACGGGAGACAACGTCTCAAAAGCCCTATAAATATATAAATATATATATAACGACACTTTTTCCACTCATTATCAAAAATTCATTCTTTACGGCATTCGGTTCGGAAAGAAGGGATTTTTAAAAAATAGATAAAAAAAAAAAGACAACTTGAAACTGGTTTTCAAGTTTCCATCATTATCGTCGCAGAACTCTCATATGCATATTTCACTTTCACAATTAATCCACTGATACATCGCGTTTGATCTTACTAAAAAAATGGGAAAACTTGTGTGGAGTCAATGGGCAAACCTCATTGCCATGGTTGCTGGTTTCTGTAAGTATCTCTTAAAGTAATATGATAATGATGAGGCATATCCACTAATATTTGCATTGATCACTTGTCTCGTATAGTTGAAGTCGTCGGCGGGGTATTCGGTTTATTTTACAGGCTTTCCATGTGGGAAAAAGTGACGAGGTAAGAAAAAAACAGATTCGCGAAATACAGTCTGTTTGCGTTGTTCTCTTTATTAATCGATCTTTCTATAAATAGCATATTCAATGCCTTTGTTATTCCAGTTAACGTCATTGCGATAGTTTGCATAGTTTTTGGACTGGCAATCTTGGCCATCGAAACACCGCTATCAATTTTCGAAGATACCTTCTTTACGAGAACATACACTCCTCGCATAGTACTTTATCTCATCTTTGCAGCAATCTCGTTTATCGACTATCAAAACGTCAATCCGGCATTATACATGTGCATTTCATGTCTTATGTATATGATGGCCTTGGCTAAAGGAGAGAACAAAGTAAAGTCACAGGATACTCGTGGGTTAAAGGTCTAAAAATTGAAATATTATGTAAATAGGGACACTTTGTAGCGGCCATACAATTGGTAACATGAGAGAACGATTAACGAAAGAATGATGGAAGAAAGGTGGGGTGTTAACTAGATAGAGAGCTATCGCTAGAAGCGAGATTTTTGGAGACGTATATTATTGGAAAATAGTGTTCGTGTAATCATAAATTATCATTGTTCACCCGTTCATAGCAAGAGAGTACCGCAGCGTTCTTTTTTTTTTTGTAATAATACAATCATCACATCATCATTTGCAAGACCAAAACCGTTCGCCGGAAATAAAAGAAAACCATATCAACGTAAATAGTCCTTTTTGATAAATGAACCACGTTCAGTAAAATTGGAGGGCTTTTTCGACATTGTGTTCAGAGTAGTAATTAACTTCCAATTTGATTAGTAACATGGGCAGTTTCATAACACAAGTAGATTGTTACCCAAAATCCGTAATCGTGAATTAATTTGTATCACGAAAAGTTTGAACTTTATCGTAAAGTTGAAACATTGTGTGACCTTTTAATTGAAGAAAGACATGATTTCGTACCATTCATTAAAGTGGTTTTTGTAAAAGCAAGTCTTCTGATAGGTAAAACTCGACTATACAAAAAAAAGGGGCGAGGTGGGTTGAGTGCACAATTACAGCACTTAATTTACTTTATAATGGCCACATTCCCTAATCCACATAAACCTATAATCGGTAGTAATGTCGCGAGCATTATTATTTATCCTTTAAACGCAAATTCACTTTAATTAACCTATTTGTATTACGTTGTGAATAGATTCCTTTTTGAAACCGAGTAGAGATTTGTATGGTCTGCGCTAAATATTAATATCCGTTTACCGTAATCGTAAGATGTCTTTTTACTGGATGCAATGACAAAACTTGCCAAATTAACATGCGCTATTCCAATGTGATCTGACGTAAATGGAAATAAAATAAGGATACAGCCTATGGTGGTAGTGACGCCATACCTTTAACTACCATAGAATTTGCTGTTAATCAAAAAGGGTCTTGAGGGTTCCCCGTTCGTAATCTACCAGCTCTTTAATTCCGTTAAGAATATTGTCATTGTTGATCGAGTTTGTCATACAAACTGTGTTGGTTGCATATTGACGATTGACTGTTGAACAGATTCTTAAAGTGGTAGGTAGCGAGCTGTCGGAAACAGTTTCCTCACCTTGAGAAGAAAATACAGAAAATTGGTTAATGCTTTTGTAATGAAACCAAGGTTTATTCTCAATCTAAAACACACCTCAATAAATGATTGTTTTTTCATCAACAATAATATGGTCAAGTCGCTGACCGAAACTTTTTTATTTCTTCTACGGGGAGACACAGTGAACGTCGATATACAACAGTATAATGGATTTTAGCGTATACAGGTTTTGTTTCGGCGACAGAAGGCCGTTTATACGGTGATATAACGGTTTTGGGCTAATTTTTGTCGGAACGCATTAGACATATGTATAACGCAGTCTGTTTACGCAATCAAGTATAACATTCAAATTGTCCTTGCCCTATCTATTTAAATAAGATACTTCTCAGTAAATGATAGAATTGAACGGAACCCACGTTACATTAACAGCATTACATGTGAACGCATGAGAGCTAATTCTGCATTCGACGAAAAAGATATGGCGAGAAAGTATAAATTACAAAGCAGACTGTCTCGCATATCTTGATATTGCAACTACAAACGCGGAAGGGAAGAAGGTATCTGTTCGGGAAGCGTTCAAAGTTTTACAAGTCGGAGGGACTTGACGCAGACGCGAGTTTGCTCATTTGGGAAACTAAGAAGAAAATCACTACGAAAAGCGTCGAACAAAGGAGGCAGATAAATCTTGACGATTTTTCAAAGAACGTCGTCGGGACCAGCGCTTTGTTCCGTTATATCGACGAGCTCGTAATATCGAATTATGTTTTATACGGATTCTTAAAGTTGCAGAAAATTTGTTATAACGAGCACCATGCGTTTAAATAGAGATTTACAATATTTATTGATTTTGTCAGATGACCATTTGACTGTCATGTATTATACTTTTGGCAGTGGCAATACTCCCAGAAAGCCTTGTTAAAAAAGCGTTCAAAGATTAGAATCAACTTTATCCGCTCGAATTTATTTATATTAGATATTTAAAACTCGTTAAACCGGAAACGCAAGACTATGTTTTTATTAAACCAAAATCGGCTGACTAGAATGTAAATGTGTCTGGCATTAACCACAACTGGTAATATTTGATCACGAAGAAGAAAACAACTGTCGCGTCGTGAATGAACTTAACATCTTATCTCAAACCTCAGCAAAGACAATGAGCGGGTTAATGCAAATAAGCAAATGCAATGTTCATTGAGAGCCTAAGTTACATGTGCCATGTGAGAAAATTATCACATGTATCGTTTGACTCAATCACTAATAATTTGTTTCCATAATACAGACTTTGCTCATTTATAAAACGTGTATCTCAGACAAAATTATGGATTATTACCTTTTCCTTATACTCAATTTGCTTTTGCTTTGTCTCTATCTCATCTAGCAAATGTCAAACTTTGGTTGAATTGCCAGAAATTATTATCTGGCTTATCAAGATTACATACAATAAGCTTAGTAATAAGTAACCGTTAATGACATTTTATCACATGCTCTGGCCCAAATTACAAACTGGATTATTTCATCAGAATCTCTAGTGGATAAATTGAGCATAAAAAGTTTAATTTTGCTGATAAAAAAAGCTAGTTAATCGGCTGCTAAGTGGATTAATCACCACTCAAAAAGCCGACTATCTGCTTCTATTACTGACTTTTGATAAAACAAAAGGCTGTCGCGGATGCTTTTTTTTTTACAACAAAATTGTTAATACAATACATAAGTTTTAACTCAATTTACTAAAGAACCGCCAAGAAACTCGTTTCTTGATAGATACTAACCTTTGTTGTCTTGTATTTACATAATCTTTTAGGTGCACATCGGAAAAAGTATGGATGCAAATCCAGTTTGTATATTGACTAACAAACTTCAAAAAGAATAAAGACATAAGAACAGAATACGTGAGTGCTAAAGAATTACGGTATTCCTTATCTCCTTTGGTAAAAATAATCTTATACTAGAATTTTTTCTGGTGATAACTTTGTCGGAAACAACTTTGGTAAAGCGCAACAAATGAAGCGTAATTGTTGGTGCCGTGCTGCAAATCTGAGTGAGCAATGAGATATGACACTCAAGAATTAGAATCGCTCGTTCCTTATAATAAGTTAATCTTTACGCACAATTAATGTTTGTGAAAGTCGACATGAATTTTAATGTTGTAACTTACTACCGAGTATATGAAAAACTGTCGATTCTAAAAAGTATGCCAAACTCAAACAACCAATAATAGCAATAAAGCGAAAACATACTGGTTAATTATATTCGAGCTACTATAGCAACTCATTTTCTTATTTACAAGCGCGGCTACAGATCTTAGCCGATATGCAAGGTTTTGTTCTTATTTGTAATCATCATAAATTATTCTTTAATAAAGTTTCTTCATTTTACGAAATTTTTAGTGACTATTCCTACTAAGCTCGTTTGCCGAGACAAAATCTCTATCCAAAACGCCAAAAAGAACGAGGATAAAATATTAAAACCAGAACTTAAGGAGAATAAACCTCAAAATTCTGTTCAATGAATAAATTAGGAGTGATTGTTATTGGACTAATTAATCATTCACTTTTTGCACTCACTAATTCTATAAACAGCAGTAGCTCGAAAAGCAATAAACATTTATCTCAATCAAGCAATAATTTTTAATGGTCGTCCTTGACTTTTTCTTCAGTTTTTGTGGAGTTTCCGCGCAACCGTAACAGTTGACTTTTTTGCCAAAGTGGCGTAGCTTGGTTACGCCGAGAACTAATTATAATAGAGACACGAAAATTAGAATACAGTCGACTCTTCTCTAAATACATACTCACCCTATGGGTGCACGTGCAACTAATTTCACGATCCAGGTAAAACTTTACTGGTAAAAAGTACATTTTTATGATCTCAACTCAAACTGATATCAAAATTATGATTTACTAATTGAATTTGAAATATTTTGCTCGGAGAAGGAGCAAGAAGCAAGTATTTCTGTAAAGGTGGAAAAGGAAGCACTTGTGACAGCCAGGAAGTATTTAGAACAAAAGAGAATTTACGACAGAAAATGATATAAGATAGATGCGCGATACGATTAAGCACTTAGATAAAACAGTGAAAGGTCAAAGCACGATATTATCTGTTGAAATGTTATACCTTAGTTGTATCCCACCTCAGATATATCGGACGAAGCATGACTGCATATGATGAGTCACATAACTTTGCTCGTTATTACTTTATTAATAATACAGTACATAGTAATAGCGCTTTCCAAGCAACTAGTATTTTAAGTTGGCGTGAAATTCACAAGCTCGTGAATACCGCAGCAGGCCGTATGCTGAGTGAAGCTAAATTTTGTGAACAATTATGGCAACCATTATCATAGGCTCTGCTGTCAAAGTATAATTTCACTAGTAAACCGTAGGAAACATTGATTTCTGGCATTCTGTATTTTCTCAAACAAGTGGCCAATAAAAAGTTACACTAATTCAATCGTAATTTTAATTGATAGCTTTTTCAATTCATCGATGTAAAAGTCGGTACATCATATGACTGTTGCGGAAGAAAGTACGCAGTCAATAAGCCTTATAATTAAGCCTTTATTAATGACCCCGCAGACTAGCGATAATCGTCTTGTTTTAAGACTATTTACGCCGTATGATAATAAATGTGTACCCATGGTCACATGACCTTGACTTATTGGGATATGTTCAGACTCGCAGTTTTTTGGAAAACAGCTGAAGATTTTGGCCGAATTTAAGCCATGAACCGACTTATCGAGACTGTAGTTCATACATCTCGTATTAGTATTGGGTTGATAAACAGAATACCACTTAGTTTGTCGTCGGCCAAATTTGCTGCGTCTTCCGGGGCACACATCCCATGCCATTGTAAAAGCGGATGAGCTTTTCCCCGAACGTCATTGTTATGTGAGAAAGTCGACATTTGTAGAAAAGGCCCGAAAAAAAAAAGTCATACGGTAAATATCATTGCGATTGTTTTTGACAAACGTCCCGATATAGACTGTAAATGCATTTAAATGCATTTGTGAGCGCATATTTTCGTCATTCCCCGTGTATACACAACACGTGATTATCCCCTACGGCATGCGCAAAACTTTCATTTAAAACGTCCTTCCAAAATCAACTTTCCATGTTTTTTATATAGAAGTCTATAGAGATGGAAGCGACGTTTTGGGGTCCCATGTGAGTCCGCTTTATTGCGTTTTTATGCACAAACGCTAGTACATTTTACTCATGCAAAGTTCGATCTGTATTCTTCTATTCGACTTTTCACAGTACCGCTACTTTAGATTGGTGTGAGGTGAGCCTCGCTATGTGTTTATTTTACTGTACGGAACACGAAAAGATCTTTGTTAAAACTTGTTGTATTCTATTAAGGAAAATTACAAAGTTTTTCCGTACATTGCCGAGTTTGTGAATACTACAACGAATCTTATATTTGGTAAGTTTTCTTGGTCTTTGATTTGTTTATTTGAGCAGTAGCTGACAGCTTCTACTTTAAAAGCCTTCTTTGCTGGTTTTGGTGTTTATACGATATTAAAATATCGTCTGGATAAACGCTTTATTCTGGCTCATGCTGCGTTGGCGCTTGTCAGCTTTGGATCGTGGTGTTTCCACATGACTTTGTTATACGAATTTCAGTTGTTAGATGAATTGCCAAGTAAGTATTTTCTGAGTAACGCCAGCGACTATCTATCCATATTGGTATAACTAACATACTTTCTTGAACCATCATAGTGATCTACGCGTCGAGTATTTTGGTGTATAACGTGTAAGAATTATCTCTGTTCCGCGAGATGGTCTGTTTTTAAAAAATCAAAGTTTTTTATTCGATCTAACGTATAATTGTTGATAGTTTTGAAATAGAACGAGAACGAAAATACGGGCTTTGGTTCCCACTATTTTTAATATGCTACTCTGTTACCTACACGGTGACATATCTTTATGTGCGCACTCCAATCTTCCATCAGATAGCCTATGGCGTCCTCGTAGCCGCTTTGATGTTGCGCACCCTCTTTTTGTTGATCAATTACCCGAAAAACGAATCAAAACGAATAATGAAGTCTTTGCTCTATAAGTCATTGAGTATGTTTGTCTTGGGATTTTTATTATGGAATGTGGATAACATGGCCTGTTTCCACTTGCGTAACACGAGAAAAACAGTTGGTCCATATATTGGGTTTCTCACAGAATTACATGGTTGGTGGCACATTCTAGCCGCCTTCAGTTCATATTATTTGATTGTATTTAATCAGTATTTGAGAGCAATTAGTACAGGGGAAGGCAAAGTATGTGAAGTAAGGTGGTTAACTAGCATGGTTCCCTACGTGGCAAGGGTTGATTATAATAAGAAAGATTTAAAAACTAATTAATGAATTAATTATCAATAAATAATAATAATAAATGAATTATAATATTTTCACGTGAATATCATGTGATTTAAACTTTACTGAGAAACTTTAACTTCTTCAACCAACCATAATGATGGATAACACTGAAAGGGAAACCATAGCGTCAGGCGAAGCCCTGAGCCTTCAGCAAGACCTTAGCAATTTACTCTTGCAGGCAACAAAAGATGCGAACAAAGAGTTGATCAAACAACTTTTGAGCCAAGGAGCAGACTTTTCGGCTAGAGGAGAAGAGGTTAGCGACTTCTTGACGAAGATAACGGATCATGAAATGGCATATTGATTGACTTATCATATACACAGGGTGCCACTTCTTTGCATTTAGCGTGTGCTGCTGGAAATTCTGAGATTGTCAGTTTGTTATTACAATATGGGCACCCGTGGAATGCCATCGATAACAATAGGAAAACTGCAGGCGAATATGCCAAAGAATGTGGCCACGAGCAAGTTTATGAGCAATTATTAGCGGAAGGTTGTAGAGTGGAATTAATACTAGGTATTTTTAACCTCCCTCTCTGCTTCTGATCTTATTACCATGCCTTACAATCTAATTACAATTGTTGGCAATGACGATAAGGAGTGCTTGAGCGTAGAAACAGAAACAAGGACGATCCGTCAAACCTAGACTTTTTGACCAAGCCGTTGAAATATTCAGACGACGGTGAGAGGCTATTGGACTCGGAAAACAATGGGGTCATGATGGGTTGGGAAAAGCCACTCATGGAAAGGCACGTTCAAGTCATTTGTACTGATGAGGGCCTTGATATTCTCAATGTCGGTTTTGGTCTTGGGTTGATTGATTCGTATATCCAGTCTTACAAACCACGTTCTCACACGATTATCGAAGCACATCCCGATGTTTATGCACATATGCTAGCCAATGGATGGGACAAGAAACCTGGTGTAAAGATAATTTTTGGACGCTGGCAGGACGTCTTAGATCAGTTAGAACTATACGATGGTATTTTCTTTGATACCTTTGGTGAATTTTATGCTGATATACATGATTTCCATGAGGAATTACTGAATATGTTGAAACCAGAGGGTGTATATTCGTTTTTCAATGGTCTGGGTGCCACGAATCCATTCTTTCATGATGTTTATTGTCGCATAGCCGAGATGCATCTAGCTAGTATTGGACTAAGTACAGAGTATGTGGAAATCAAAATTGATCCTTCTGAGGACAAGATCTGGGAAGGAGTTAAAGCTCGGTATTGGACTCTGGATACTTATCGGTTACCGATCTGCCGAATAACGTTGCAATGATGAGAGAACATGCGCTTTGTTCAGATCGTTGTGTTCCGGAAGTCAGACAGGAAGGGGAAGTTAAAGCACATATATTGAATGTGTCACATGTTTCTGTATTACATTGCTGAGATTAAGATTTTAGGAAAACAGTGAGAAAGGGACAATAAAGGAATGTAAAAAAAAAATTGGACAAAACTTGAAAACTTGCTCTTGAAATTATAGGCGGACCAGTGTTACAATGGTTTAGACTTGAATCGCTGAACTGTTGCTAAATGTGAGATTATGCCAACCCAACAGTTTGAACTGAGCATTCACAAAGCCATAATTTACAAGAGAAATGGCCCGTAAGTAATAATCCCAACATTTTTTCCGAGGGAGCAGTAAACAACGAGATGGGGATGAACAGAACAAATAAATGGAGGAACGAGAACTGAAAGCAGCTGCTTCCATTTCTTTACACAATTTGTTCTATGCGACCAGTACCGTCAAGTTTTCTTTGTTTCCTTTCGAGTTTTTCAAACTCCGACAATCACCAATTCGTATGTTTAGTACAAACTTGCTTCAACGCGTGTGTGGAGAATTGCTCGGCTGTTTTGCCTGAGAGGCAAAACTTATCCAGTCTTAACGCGTCCTTGTTAAGCTTTTTCCATGTCCTTTTCATGTTTGTTTCTGACGCACATTGTTTCTTCGCTGAATTGTCGCTTCTGATAAGTTTCGCAAGAAGACGATGGATGCTGATAATGATCACAAGACCGCTCGATTACTAAAACTACTTAAATCTGTTCTTCACAACCAGCGCATGTTCAAAAATATTCTCTTCCAGTTCATCCAACTCTAACTATTCCGGCCACCGAGGAATAGTGCTGGAACGAGTTTGCCAATGACTAGAATGATAAGATTGGTGGAACACATGCGGCGTTAGTGAGGGTAGTCGTCTACATATGTATTCTCAAGTTACAGCCGCTGTATTTATTCGTGTTAATAATACATAGAACAAATACTAAATTGTATTTGTCATGAACAGCACTTTATTATAATGAAGACTGGTTACTCTTTAAGACGTTTCCCTCGTCACCGAATAACAGTAGGTCCCTTGCCATTCTGTACTCCACTGGATATAAAACTAAGCACATCTTCCAACGTAATGTCATCCTTTTCTTCCTCAGTCTTATCATCTCCTATTCCTTCCAATCTTCTCGTACTCTCTCTAGCACCGACCATGTCCTCACATATCCTCGCTGCCTCGGTGCAAACTCTGTCATGAACCTCATACCTCTTTACCCATTCTTTAAGTAATGCATCCCATCGTTCCTCATCTTCCTTGTCTAAATTAGCCTCAGCCTCCTGCGACTCGAGGCCTTCTTGAACAGTTATCGAAGAAAGAATCTCCTGTTCGAGATTCGATACTTCGGGTATCTGCTTTGTACGGAGAAGTGTGGCAAGAATGTGTTCTGATTCAGGTGGCAGAGGTTCTTTGGGAAATAGTGTGAGTTTGCGCAAATTGGAATCAATTAATGTATTAGATAAATTTATGTGCTTTGAGAGAATGATGGTTAAGAGTGACAAGTAGTCTGGCCTTGATAAAATGCGGTAAGAAGCATTGATTAGACCAACGAAGCGGAAACAGTATGACATGAAACGGCATTCTTACCAAGTGAAATTATTGTCTACACTTCCGAATTTATCCAAAAACGTCGCCTGAGAATCGTTCAGCTGTACCAACCTAGATTTAACTGTTTGAACGTAATCCAGGTTGGCGGCCATATTTGTGGTAAGGGAAATATGCGACTTTGGCGTAGAGTTCGACATTGAGGTAAACGTTTTAGTTCATGTATGAGATCACCGTGTTTTTTGAAATCATTAGCTGCAAGGTGTCGATCTCTCTCCAAAAGTGAAACTGTTATATTAATTAACTTTGGATACGTTAATTGTCGAATACATTCAGAGAGAATTGAAATTAGTAAAAAAGCAGGATTGCTTGACTAGGGAAGAAACCAATTGCTGACTCGAGATTAAGAAGTCTTTTAGTGGCCGATAATTGCAAAGATTACCAGTGCAGCGGGCGACCCATACTAATACTCTGGATCAAGTCTAAAAGCGGCAAAATATATATGAATAACTATGAGGTAAAGAATTAATGATAATGCTTCTAGAAAAACAAAGCCAATTTCTAATGAGTATGTGACTGAATTCGGAAATGAATTAAGACAGTTACGTATATATATCGAAACGAATAAAATGTTGATTAGTATTATTATGGTGAGATCTGACAAAGGCAAGTTACAGTACCGGATAATTTATGTCGTAACAATGTATAACCAATTGACGATTGAACTTGTTGTTTGTGCTTTGCCGACAAAAGACTTGCGCGGGTTTCAATTTCGCTCAACGTTAATATTAATGTGGTAATGACATGATCCGATGCATTAGTTTATACTTTGGAGTTGAAGCGAAATTTGCCAAAAACAGGTATTAGTATTGTAAACCCCCCTGAATTCCTGACCGCTATATATATAATCCTAACATTAAGACGTCATCGGTGAAGACGCAATCATCTGACTTGCAATAGTTATATGAGTATTTGTTTCCCAGGTGACTTTACTGTATCAGAATTACCTCTTTCACGCCTTTCACACTTTACTACCACTTTCTTCTTTCACTATATTCTCTCTTGTTATTTCTTTTACATAATCCATATTTAATGAACACTCACCCGCAACCGTCAACACTCTCACTCGAGCAGTACCTGAACCTATGTCCGAAGCTTTTTGACTACCGCTTTAGTGAGAGGGCCAGTGTCCTGATCTTGGAAAGACTGTTTTCAGAGTTTTGGAAGACGAATGAAGAATACAAAACATTATTCTTTCCAGATGGACCTGGCGACGGTTCGTCCACGTATAAACTGAGTTTTGCACAAAGTGAAGTGGGAGAATATACAACTGCGCATAAGGGAAAGATGTGTGGACACGTGTTTAAGAAGGGAGAGAGTGTATATCATTGCAAGTGAGTATTGAACAACGATAAATGAACGGCAAACTAGAATTAGGATGGATTGAGACCATGGCTTAAACTTTCAAACTGTAGTCTGACTAACACGCATAGATTTGTACAATAAAGATCGAGCTTTAATTTAATAAATAGTTTTCCCTTGTTTGTTCTACTGAGATTATATAAAGTCTTTTTCGATTCTGATTATTTGTTACAATGCTGTTTAAGTGTATCCACACAATCGATTCAACCGATTTGCTTCATACTATATGAACCTAACATTATTCATTGAATATTCTGTGAAAATTTAATACAGAAACTGTGCTCTAGATGATACCTGCGCATTCTGTGTTCGTTGTTTCCATGCGACGAATCATGAAGGCCATAATGTAACGTTCTCAATAACCGCGAGTTCGGGAGGTTGTTGTGATTGTGGCGATCCCGAAGCATGGAGAGTTCCTATTAGCTGTGCCTATCATACATCTGATCCATCGACGTCAGAATTGCACGAATTCGAGAAGCAGCAATACGAATCACTACTACCGCAAGATCTTCTTGATTCAGTTCAAAGCACAATATCTACAGTATTAGATTTCATGTTGGAAACATTCTCTGCGTCACCAGATTGTATGAAAGTGCCCGAGGACGCCGAATCTGCAAAAAAAGAAGCAAGACAGGCAGCCAAGTGTATAAAAAAGGGTTTGGATGAGGGACATGAGGAAGAGACATTGTTCGCTGTTGTTCTCTGGAATGACGAACAGCATAGTTTTAATGAAGTCATTGCTCACGTCGAAGACGCCATCAAATGCACTGAACTCGATGCAAAGAGGATAGCTGAAAAAGTTGACTCATATGTATGTAGGGCAATTGAAAATCAAGCAGTGATTATATCCATCTCTATAACTAATGCTTCTAATATTTAATGTATATCTATTCTATCCATACAGGGCAGAGAAATTGTTACAATTTCGGATGACCTTCCTTTGTTGCTTGATCAAGCCAAGAAAATATCAAATATTAATCTAGCAGTCACTGTTCGCTCAGCGCGTGATACATTCAGGGAAGCAATGTGTGGATTATTTATTAACTGGTTACGAGACCTGTCGACTGGTAAAATAGGTTCTCATCCAACATTATTACGTGACATGATTTGCGAAGAGCTCTGCAAAGAATGGAGAGAAGCGAATTCTGGAAATTCAACCGCAGCCGATGATATGGACACCGTACCTTCTGATTATATGAGTGATGAAGACGATGTTATGATTCAGGATGATAACGATTCGGAAGCTATATTATACGAATCAAGAGATTATATTATGCCATTAGAAGATGCTGATCCTATGGATGAAGATTATACACGAGAAGAGATAGAAGCTAACAACATTAGGGTTAATGTTGAAGATTTCAAGAAAACGTTACGATTGGACCAATTTTTACAATTTGATTTGAGGTTATGGAAAGAAGCAAGAGCGGGTTTGTGGAAACTGTACATTGGGACCCTAGTAGTAAATCCAATTTACAAAAAATATATGGGTAAGTTGCCGCAGTATATTATAATACAAATTTTTAACTATTTTTCCTCATCCCTTGGTTCTGCTTTCAATCATAGGTGTTCGTTTTGCTAGAAACTATCGTGATTTAGTCGAGGCTTTTCTGACCAAAGATCGTGAACCAGAACATAGCATTATTCTCTTCTCCCTTCAGCTCTTCACCGTTCCAACCATAGCAACAATGTTAGTAAACCAATACAACTTTCCTTCAACCATCTTCGCTATACTCCATACTTTCTTTACAAAAGATAAGATTGGAGGAGTGGAGTCAATAGATCGAAAAGCAAGGATTAGTTGTGAATCAGATGCATTCAAAAACCGTCGCTATTTCCATATCTTTTACGATTTAAAGTATATCGTTACTCCCAGTTTAACGCAAAGAGTAATCCCTGAACACCCTCAATATTTGAAGCTATATTTGGACCTTATAATGCTCTTTCAAGGAATGAATCCAAATGTACGCGCTACACAGCAACATGTAGAATATGAAAATGACTCATGGATCCATGCGTTTAATCTCACTCTGCAAATGGCAAAAAGCTGCCGACAGATGTCTGAATGCTATAATGTAGATTCTCGAGTACTTATCCATACCATCCGGCAAGTACTTGTGAAGATATACGAATGGATTTTGACGAGAGGTGATAACAAAAATGATGGAAAGAAAATTGCTGCTTGGTTACGAAAGGCCAAGAAGTACGGTACCATTGATAAAATATCGCATGGAGAGCATGACGATGACCTGATTGCCAAAAGTGAAGACTTTCATACCATACGCTTCGGTAGCCACCCAAAACATTTGGAATTTAAAGTCGTGAAATTTAACGTTGCAGCAGCGCCTGTTAGCTTTCATAATCCGTTACACTGGTTTTTGGCTGAGCTTCTGGAGAATATCAAACTTCTCGATGATAATATTCTGGCTCACAATAGTTTGCCTTCTTTCAAGAATATGATGCTATCGAGTACCGAAGTTTCAGAGATAACGGATTTAGACATAAGAAGACTTCAACTTGCGTTTGATTTTCCGCTTCGGGTTCTTGTTCTTCTAATACAGATTAGAGCTGGAATATGGGTCAGAAACGGGTTTGGTATTAGAGGTCAATGTCACCACTATCGGGAAGTGTCGTTGCGCGAAAATACCTATGATGAAGACTTATTCCTTGTGCAGACAGCTCTTGTTGTCCTGGATCCTGAATTGGTACTTGGTACAATTGTAGACAGATTCGAGTTAGTAGACTGGGTGAATGGTCGTCAAACGTCTGCATTATATGATCGCACTCAGTCAATATTTGTGGCTGAAGAATTCTTAACGCTGTTGATTGTACTAGTGAGCGAACGTGGCAATGCGGCTGGGTTGGATCCAGAACAAAAGATTAGACGAGAGATAATACACGGACTTTGCCTTGGTCCTCTAGCTTATTCTGAACTTACTAAGCGCATCCCTGAACGCCTGAGTGAAGATTCAAAGTTCGATGAAATGTTATCTTACCTGGCTACATATCGTCCTCCTGACAGCCTAACCGATCATGGCACTTACGAATTAAAGGATGACTTTTTCGATGAAGTTGACCCTTATTTTGTCCATTACACAAGGAATAATCGTGAAGAAGCAGAAGAAGTATTGAAAATGAGATTAAAAAAGAAGCTTGAATCGCAAGGAAAGAGTGCACAACCAGTTCTAATTCCTAAATTAATACCCATTACTTCGGGGCCATATATTAATTTGGGAGATGTACTTCACACACGGCTTATGAATCAGATTATTTACTATGCACTACGGCATGTGAAGTCGGATTTTACGAAATCAGATACGTTAGTCGATGAAGCTTTACAATTGGTAATGATGGCATTTTTGGATGAAAATAAAGATTATGCAAACATGATTGATAGAAAAGGTAAATCACGGGCAATGGATACTTCATCAACACGAGCACAAGAGAAACCGTCGTTTTTGGATCATGCAGTCCATGACCGATTCCCAACAACTAATCTCAAAAAGGAAAGTCTACTCGAATTCCTGCTTGGTCTTTCAGTAGATTCGGCATTCAAAGAGTTTCACGCAAAACTTCAATTCATAATCGACAGCTTTGAAAAATTTGGTAATGATCAAGCAAGAAACGCGATTAAGAATTTCCGAGAGGAGATCGAAACTCTGTCGAAACAGAAGGGTTCTAAAGAGACGGAATTATCGGAATACGAACGTAAGAAACGGGCAGCTAAAGAACGTCAGGCGAAGATTATGGAGCAATTTGCGAAAGCGCAACAAAGTTTTATTGAGAAACATGAAGATTTGTATGGGGAGGATGAAGACATGGATGAAGATTGGGAAATAACAGGTGATGAGGAGCACGCAGATGACGATGAAGTACATAAGCTAGAGACTTTATGGCATTATCCTAGCGGCACCTGCATTGTATGTCAAGAAGAAACAACCGCATCTCAGATGTACGGTATGCTCGGTCTTATACAGCCATCCTCTATGATGAGACAGACACCTTTTGATGATAAAGACTATGTGATGGAAATAATTGAGCTGCCTGAGAGTTTAGACAGAAAGTATGATCGTACGGTACCGTATGGCGTTGCTTCTAAATTGTATGATCCTCATGACAAACCTGGTATCAACGAAGAGAATTTAGACAAACCGTTACTCAGCAAAGGCTTTCCTTCAAAATCATGTAGACCCGGTTTATATGCGTCAACGTGTGGACACTTAATGCACGTTAAATGCTTTGAGACATACTTTGCATCTCTGGAACAACGACATCAGTCACAATTGGCTCGTAATCATCCCGAAGACGTTAAACGCAAAGAATTCATGTGTCCATTATGCAAAAGTCTTGGTAACACGCTTTTGCCCATAGTCTGGAAAACCAAGAAGGAAATGTTCCCTGGTGTGTTAGAACCAAAAACATATTTCAACACATGGCTTAATGAAGAAGTTCCATCGAATTTGAAGAAGTTGGAGAAATCGATTCAACTACAACTACCTGTATCTGCTAATGCTGCAATAGCCGGCATCCCCAGTGATTATGGTGCTTTATTTGAAATAACTTCTAGTTTGCCGCAACCTCGAAGAAGAAGTAGCAGTAGTACGAGTAGATTCCGTGAGGCAATAAATCAATTAGTACATGAATTCTGGAGGCAACCAACTTCTTCAATTAGTAGCAACGAAGCCAATTCATCACCTGCTTCTGTGGTTGATGCTTCCACAATGACTGAGGATGAAGATAAAGACACACGAAAAATGTACGAGCGTCTTGTCGAAGTTCTTCGAATATCGTCAGAACAATTGTCTCCCTTGGAAGGTCCAAGCGCGCGTGTTCATTTGTTGAAGTCTGTTGATATCTTATGGGAATTATTTGGAGGCACGATAACTTGTGTTGAAATCGCACAGAGAGGAGTGGCAAGCACATCGACAGATGGTCTACCAAGTTTCACTCTAGTAGATAGTATTAGCACTCAGATGTTGACCCTGTTAAGAGTGTTGTCGGAAACAATACCTAAATATACAAATATAATGGTTAGTGCGCCATTGGGAGAAGTCAAATTGAAGAAATTTGTCGCTCAGAGGTTTAGAGAGCTATTTGCAGATCACCCAGCATTCCCAACAGAGGACAATAAGACAGGAGGCTCATTCTTGGCTAATTTAAAGGTGGGGCCCTTCCTGCTCGAGGATCCATTCTTAGTGTTAGCAGAGATATCAATGTATCCAGCTTCGCTTGTACAGTTTGAATTCCATCATCTAATGCGGCTATTATATATAGCAGAAATAGTGAGAATAATTATTGCAATCGGTGAATCAAGCATAGACCCACAGACACGCGGATGGGTCGACAACCCGTGCATTAGCATTGGTAACCCCAATTATGAACAAGCACAAGAACGACAGCGAGAATTTGTGTCTATCAGAAAGTTTGCAGCGTGGGCTTTACATACAACTGGAATGGCTGATAGAGACATAATACAATTTTTGAATGACGTACCCGAGCCATTACTGTATAAAATGGTTAAAACATTTTCTCTTCCCTTCTTACGTAAATGTGCTATTCTGATGAATGCAAAATATGGAGTAGTTTATCCAAAGCCTGGGTTAGAAAGCTTAGAGATGGATGAAGTGGATGAGCACACGCGGTTGTATAAATTGTTTAGATTACCTTCTCTTGAGGAGATATTTGCGATACCTGAATCGCGTTCTGGTAATGATGCTGTGTTAGCTACTATAATGAATGGATGGTGTTCTCGGCTATATTCTTGGCGACAAGACTCCTCTCGTGGCTCTGTAAGGTCTACCAGCAGAACTGCGAATACGGTTTTACCTAATGTTTCCTCATCCTCATCCTCATCTTCATCACAGACACAGTTTCATACACATCAATTACTGCCAGTGAGTCAAACGACGCCACCACGCATAGCAGAGGCGAAGATAAGGTTAAATCATCCCGCTATATTTGAGCTTGTCGGATTGCCGAAGAGATTGGATGCTTTGTTTGAGATTAGTATTCGGAAAGTATGTGAGAAATGTAATTCAGTACCACATGATCCTGCTCTGTGCTTGTTGTGCGGAGATTTCGTTTGCTTTCAGAGTTATTGTTGTTCAGATAAGGACGGAGGAGAGTGTAATATACATGCGCGGTGGTAAGTATGAGTAATTATATGCATATGATTAAGCGAGCATTATACCATCGACTAAACAATTATTCTATCCTGGTAAACTGATAGCTGTGCTGGGAATATCGGAATGTACTTGTTAGTGAAGAAATGCGTCCTTCTATTATTACATGGAGATAATGGTTGCTTCATGAATGCACCATACTTGGACACGCATGGAGAAGTCGACTTGGGATTAAAGTAGGTTATCTACCGTTGTCGCTTTTGCTTTTTCCATGTTGAGCTAACGTTACATTAAATTTCTATTAACAAAAAAAAAAAAAAAGACGTGGTCGTCCACAATTCTTAAATCAGAAACGCTACGATGAATTGCGCAAGTTATGGTTGACACATGGTATTGCGATACATGTCGCCAGGAAACTGGAACAAATATTTGACTTGGGGGGATGGCGGACGATGTGAGAATATATTTGCAATGTAAAGCATAGACATATATATATTTTATTGTGTTCTCGACTATTCCGCAAGGACTTTGTTCTTGTAATTTTTAAATATTATTAAATGATTTGCATGTATGCTATTTGGTGATTTAAATACCCTATGTTTCTCTATACGTTTAATATTGTTTAGCAAACTTCACCGTGCGTAACTGCATGTATACCTTGGTGATTCTGACCAAAAAGCCAGAGTGCTTTTATTCGTCTTAGCTCCTCCCTTAATTCATATTATCTGTAAAGTGATTTAAAATCGAACTTCATTTTCAACAAATACTTTTGCAGTACTTGATTGGTATCATAGACGATGTATTCATTATACTGTAGATATCTCCCTTCCTTTCTCACAGTCTTTCCGCAAGGGACAATAACATCGTCCAAGTACGTGACATCGCTGAAATCGGGCTCGATCGTACCTAATCCCTTTGTACAATGCTTTCCTTCGTTCTTCACGCGATTGCCCGCATCATAGTCACTCGAGACCAATTCCAACATATCCCCAAGCGCAACCTCGCACAACAACATAAACGCGACATCGTTTCCACTTGCGCAACAGTAATTTGCTGACTTTGATACGCAATCTGCAAAATAGACACCTTTTCCAAACATGTAGCCAGAATGTGGAACGTGCGGAGGAGCAATACGAAGACCCTGACTCAGAATACCAGCAAAATTGGTTTTTCGTGATCCGTGCCATAGCAGCATGCAATTGTGCAACTTCTTGAACTTTTCGCGCTCTCCTTGACGTTCTATATCATAAACTTCAAGAATCTTCAAGTTGAACCAATTATGCGAATCTCCATGAGTATTCCTCACGTATTTTTCAAGTATTTTGAATTCCTCGCTATCATGGTCAAGTGGATGCATCCTAGCAAGGTTAAGACGTTCGTAGTTGGCATCAATCGGATGTTTGATGGTATTTGACTCCTCAGCTTCACTGACAATAGAAGTTGCGATTTGTATTTCACCGAGCGCTTCCACCATGTCGACTTTTCCCTTTAACATCTCTACAGAGTTAATGACGGGCGGAACGCTCATACCAAAACTGTGAGGAATAACTGTGTAAAATTCATTGGATAGTTCGACCAAATTGCCGCGCACTTCTCCGTCAATCACTTTCTCGATTTTTCGCAAGATCTCGTAACCTTGGTTGATAGTATTCTTCGAGAGTTTACCAAGTGGTAATCTTCGCTGATCATAATTCATAGAGACTAAAGCGTCAGCCCATAATCCAACATCAAACATCATCCTGATCACATCCTGAACAAGCGGATGTAACTTGCTCTCTGGTATTTTCGCCTTTCTTCTTTCTTCTCGGGCTTGTTCCAATCCGTCTGGATCATCGCCATAATCTCTTTGCAGATACATGTACTTTCCTTTATAACTTACAAAATTGTTTGGATCAGCAAGAACATCTCCCCACTTATTACCCGTCTTTGATCTAAACTTTTTCTCGAATTCGTCTCTTGCTTCCCATTCACTTGTAGGACCATGGATCTTTGATTGTCCAGTGTATCCAACACGCCCCCAGCGAGTGTAAGTCACGTAGCCAGTTTCGCCACTGTCATGTTTGAGAAGTTGTATAACAAAGAATTTGTTATTGTTCGCACCTACATTAGTTTGATTGAGAACGCAATCCCATATATGACCAAGGTTATCCGTGTAGACATGATAGTTTTCATGAGAATGGAAGTTTGGATCGACGGGAGCTTTTCCTTTTTTGATTACCGTGACCATCTTTGGCTCTTCGACGGGGTCACTGGCAGCTGTCTTGCGTTTCTTGGCCTTTTTCGTGTTAGAGTCGGAAGTGTCGTTCGCGTTAGTATTCAAATTGGCGTCGTTGTCCGTAGTGGTGGTCGGAATATTATCATCAACTTTCGCCGCTGCGTTCTTCCCTGTTCGTCGCTTCTTTTTTGCCGGAATTTCCTGTTCATCCTCATTTTCGTTTAATTTTGCAGTTGACCTGTCAGTCGTAGGTTGACCGCTGTCTTTCACTGAATTTTTTCTTGTTTGCCGTTTCCTTCTAGCTGGAAGCTTCTGTTCATCGTGATTTTCATCAGTGTTGGTAGTTTGGTTGTTGTCGGTTGAATCGATCTTAGGTTGATCATCATCTTTTGTCTTCTTTCGAGTTTGTCGTTTCTTCTTCTTTACAGGGACGTTCTGGTCAGTTTCATGTTCATTAATGTTCTGTGTTGAATTATCATCCTGGCTATCCTGTTCCTTTGTTATTTCAATGTCCATCTCTACTGGCTTGCCACCAGGCAGATACTTCTTCGGGTCGACTAGTTTTTTCTCTTTGATACATTCTTCAATCCAATCCCAGGTGGTGATTTCAATATCGTCTCTCGCTCGTGCAGCGGTCACTTTGGCGCTCTCGCGTTCGTAGTCAACCTCAGTCACAACAAGGTGTGTAGTCCCTTTGGTGATGGTTGAGCCGAACGTTCCGCCATGTATTTTGATGATTGACTGGAGATATGATTGAGAGCCTTGTTCAAACTTGCCTGATAGAACGATGGCACATCCATTTAAGATAGTAGTGGACATTTTGTCGCGAATTGATTGAAAATGAAATTCAGTCTTGCACGTACTTTTAATATTTCATCCGCAGCGTCAATCGACACCTCCTTAACCGGTTGTGTGGGTATTTTTCTTGCACCGCAGTAATTTCCCACATATCCGCAGCTCATATTTCAAATACCGCAGTCAATTGTCTCACAACACATGAAGAGACGGTTCAGTTGATTTGACAATTGTTTAATTCAATTAATAATGATAATAATAATAATAATGATAACGAACAAACAAATTATCACATGCAGCAGTGTCAGTTTGATAAAGATGGCCAGCCATAATTAAAGATTATCTTTGGTGTCGTCATCTTTGTATCGGGTGATTTTCTGACAACAGCAAACGAAAAGACTATTACGGCAGACTGCTCAAAACCACAGCGAAACATCACAGATGAATTTCCAAAATCTAGAGAAACTTGCTTCCCAAATGTGGGTGAACCGTGTAGCCAATGGATTGAGCTGATAAGACCAGTTCACCGACGCACTGAAAGCCCGACTGACATGGCATTAACAATGACGATAAAGGCTCAAGTGCACGGCACGATAACGATCGTAATAGTCCTCGACACCGAACACCCTTCCGAGGAATAGGCGAGCGCGCTGATTTGCCTCTCACAACAACGTTCGGCAGATATTTCTGCTAATTATAACGAGTTGAGGCAAAATTGTTGCTCGATTTGCAAAGTATCTGTGTCAACAAGGCTATCAACCACAAAAGATCACTATCCTGACACCGTATGTCAGGCAAAAGAGATTAATCAGCCAAAGGATAGACCAATACTTTATGGGCGCAGACCAGGACAAAAAACAAGAGCAACATTCACTGCATTGCGGTCAATACAACGATATTATTATTATACCCTTGGTGGCTGTTGATGTAGAATATCAAAATATATTGTCATGGAGAGTCGAGCTCACTTTGCATTATCGTGCGCCAGACATGGCTTGTTCATCTTGAAGAATGAGAAAATGATGATGGCAAGCAGAGTCTGGGAGGACGTTTTGCATAAATTAAAGCGCAAAAGTAAGTCTTTTGAATAATACTAGTGCACTGTTCATTTATGTACAGAGTTGGTTTACGCATTTACTTGAATTCCAATTTCTTTTGTTTTCACATAGATCGGGTTGGTGACTGCATAACGACCTCATGCAAACGACATAAAAACTTAACTTTGCATATGAAATGTTTTTCGGTGAAGACCTTGATGAATACGCACCAGACGGTGGATGTTCGGTAATTCATTTATTGTTCGTTTTGCTGCTTCTACTGTTGCAAAATTACTCTGAGCCAACTCGTATTTTTTTATACTAGACTCAATGCGAGATCTGTCTCCTCTGCGGACACGTAAATGTCATCCTGAGGCCCATAAGGACGAACAATGGATATGTACCCGTAAGCGTTCTCGCCGACGCCCTGAAGGTTGCACCCACCAATGCCCTCACAAATTTGTGAATGCCAGCAAGAGGGATGCCCTCCGTGTATGGAGGAGATTCAAACCGAATTGAGCTGTAAGCATTTATGTAACCTCAAATGTGGGGATATCAACGGAAAGAATTCCTCCTAGGAGTGTCCGCAAATGGTTCCTTATGGGATATTTTACTATGGTAAAATGGTATCAGACGACAGATCAGTATTTTTGTCAACCTTAGAGTGTTCACAGACAATTTTCGTTGAAATTCTTGGATGCGGCCCAAATTCAATGCGGCAAAACTCCTGTTTGTAGCAAACAATGTGAACGTCGACTTTGATACGTCTGCGGGACTGCAGGGTTTGTCCCCACGAATGCTACAAACCATGCGTCGAATGTGTAGCGTCATGTGATTGGAAATCGCGTGTGCTAAACTTGTCGGGAAATCTGCGATCGTCCTGCGTGTGATGAACCTTAAGTAATCAATGAGGATTCCGCTAATCGGTGCAATACTGTCGATAGTCCGTCGTTGTCTTGTTCGGTTACTTTAAGAGATCTTGACATGTTATCTGACTGTGGTAGTGGTAAGAATAATCGGTCATCAATCTTGGTCTATATCGTGTCTCAATTATATCAAACTTCTTTCCTTATCTATCTCTTCTAACTTTTTTTTATTTTACTTAGGAAAAGAATCATTCTTCGATGATACTTAGAAGAAGGAAGCCAGTGCGATATTCTGAGAGCACAACAGAGACTGAGATAGAACAGATACAATGACATAGCGTAGTTGACAACCTGAATAGTACTGATAATTAAATAATAATCATTTACAATATTAATCATAGATTCTCGTTTCGCTATTCGCATGATTAGTTAATGGATACTTTACAGCTTAATATTAATGAGCCGTTATATAACGATCGTACAGCTTGAATTAGCTGTTTATGTCGTAATCTTACAGCATTGAGTGAGCCGTTTACGGGTATCCATATTCAACAGAGAAAGAAAGTCATTCCATTCAAGGTCGTTTATTTAATATTTCGTGGATAAAAATGTATACAACATTTATTTCAACACATTAAATATATCAAGCATATATCTTTCTCCAGCAAATCGTCACAATAATAATTTTGCGTCTATATTACGCGTGCAACTATTCTAAAGTTAATTAAGTTGATCACGGGGTTTTGTTCGACTGCGGAGGAAGATTTATCACCTGACTCGCGTACTATCTCAAGGATGTTAGCAATACTAATATTTTGAGAATAAATTTGGTCAACTAGTTTTCTTTGTTCTTCTTCTGCAGGTTTGGTGTTTTTATTGTAAAATTTTTTCTAGTTTGGCTTTAGCAAGATAATCTTTAAATTTCTCATGTAAGTCTTGGCTTGCATTTGCATTGCAAAAATATTGACACAAGTCAGTCTTTGAACTCATAATTTGGTGTAAATGATGTCGCAGCATATTTCAAGAATTTCAAATTGCTATTTTCTTCCAAGTTGTGATAAACGAATTTCGTAAGTTGTTCTGCTGGTAAAAAGATAACTGATTATATATTAACACTTTTTCTTAACATTAAGCCTGAATTTTAGCGGAAAATTCTTCACAGTAATAGCAACTCTTTGATTATCTTATACTTATAAATGGGTGAGCTGTTGTTTGAGGTGCTTCATAGTAATAGTAATGGTGATAAGTGCTCAATGGGTTTAATAGCATCTCAAAATTGTTGCTCTTGAGAGCAAGCTTGGGGGTGTGTTTGGGATTATTGCCTGTTGGAAAACGATATCTGTAAATCAGTTCATATATTCGTTTTTACATAGACGCATTCCTATTTAAACATGTATGACCTAAAATACAATCCGTGTCAAATATTATCAGAGAACGATCGTTAATAGTGTATTTCAAAATTAAAAAAATTCAAGGGACTATCAGTTAATAACTAGTTCTAAAGCTTTGTCGTACAAAAATGACTCAGTTTATCAGCTTTTAGCTATCGATAACATAAATTCTAACAGAGAGTCGTACTTTTCATACACGTATATCTATTCGAATTATTATTTTAAATTCAGAAATTAGGGAAAATATACTTTATGTCATTTAATATTAGTCAACCGAGTACTTGTCTAATTGCAAGAGTCATATGTCTGTATATCTTTCAATCATGTCTGTTTAACATGTTCCAAAGTATAAATGATACGAGTAAATTTTAATTAAAAGTATTATTTTCTGTATAATTTCAAACGTGTCTGTCCGAAATGTTACAAAAATACGAATAATGTGAGGATGGCGGCCTAAAAACGAGATTTTTAAATACATCGCCCAACACATAAATAATATAAACGTTTATTCAGTATAAATAAGATGGTTTGCACGTTTTCTTTGAATGTTGAAAAGTCTAATTGTAATTGTGCTCTACACAAATTCCCCACTGGTGCATGACATCTATCACGCTTTTCATTTTATAACTTACATTGTACAACTTTGTGTTACTTCCGTCATCATTTTCTGGAGAACTCTATCTATATTTATCAACACTAATTAATCAGTGTAGATGTTGCAGTCGATTACTGAATAGAGGCGTTTCAGATTTGGTCATGGGGCCTCACGCCGATTAGGAACCAATACTAATACGTTTCACCAACAATAAATTATCTCGATTATAATGCAGGAAAAGTCTTTTTACTAATTAAGACAGGTAAAGATAACGGAAGACAAAGTACACGCAATGTAATGTGTCTTCTAATGAGTTTGTACTATTTTGCTGACAGAGATGGTGAATTTAGTGAAAGCCTTGGCTTTTTTAATTATTGCGCAGAAGACAAAACGATATGTTTCCATTATTATTATTTAATTAAAATTTCTATAGTTTTAATTGACACGTTAGTAAGAGATACCGCGTATTCACTAGAATTATTTCACCATTATGGTGTAAAAAAGTGTCAAAATAGCATAATCGTGCTGTTATAAAGCAATCACATTAAGTCATGTCTATTATAATGCTAATCCGCAAGCAGTTAGCGTTCAAAGCTTTATTTACAAACAAACTTGGAAAACTAGGGCTAAAATTATGACAATTGTTTTCCAAATTAGTCAATTGTTAAAGTAAGTAATCGGATACTACCAAATTAATAAACGATAAAACCCAGTCGCTTTCCATTTATCTACTTACTCTAACAACTCAGTTATTGGCGATTTATTGCATTTCTTTCATGATGCTTTTAAAAATTACATTTTGCGAATCAGGTAAAACGGCTTTACCAGACGTAATGAGTTGTGTTCTTTTACATCTGTATTGTAGAAAGTGTTATTATTATACACATTATTGTTTGTAAGATAAAATTAACTTTCATTCTACTTCGCCTACGGGGGCATGTTTGACCGTCCGTTATTTTTTCCATATAAAATGACCAATCAAATAGTAAATGAATTCCCTTTTTATTTTGCCACCCCGCAAATATTTTGATAATGAGTGTTGTCGAGAAAGTTGCTCTCTCAGTCCCGAATTCAATATAAGGTTGTTCAATATGACCCCGATTATAATACAGCTCGGAATGCTTTTTTTTCTTATGCTTTTGTAATATTACCATTGTATGAATAGTGTCAATTCATTGACAAATCGGAATTGACGGGGACATGCGGTATGTTCAGGCATCCCTCCATATCGGGTAATGAGTTTTGAACGTAATTATTGTAATGATATATTTAATAGAATCTGTCGCCATTTATTCGCCAGTTTACCATCATCCGATTTTTATATTATATCCAACTTCATACATTTTCTACACTCCTGACGCCTGTTACTCGCATACCTCCACAAAGCATTCAGCCAATGATTAAACATATATACATCGGATCTCATTATAATTGCTCAAAGAATGTCATCAGAACTGTTTTTCTAAAATTATACACTCTCTTTACATGGTTTATAATCCCTCGCTGGTCGAGCACACACAACACAGAATTGCCAAAATACATATTATAGAATTCAAATAGGACCCTAAAATCAACCAACCTGTAACCATGGCCTACTATCCCCCCACTTCAAACGGGCAATGGAGCGGGCCTCCTACCTACACTGAATCAAACGAGAACTATGTGTCCGAGTACTACGATTCTAACGGCTATACTGGTGCCTCCGAAGACCCGAAACGCCGATTTCAGAAAACAATATCAGCAAAAAACGATAGCCTGATAACCAACGAAGTAACACTTAGTCGAGCCACGTCAGGGAAAAAACCTGCCGCTTATGCTGCCCGCGGAGACGCTGTCAAGCAGAAATTGGAGTTGGACAAAATGGAACCGAACATGAAGCCGTTTTCTGAAGATTTAGTTTCAAAGAAGCCGGTCACTTTTTCGGAAAAGTTTCAGGCATGGATGATCAATGAAGGTAACGAGTCCGTACGCAATGATACGATAACAATACTTCAATGTGTCTAACGTCATGTCCTTACTCGATAAATATCAGGCAACCGTAATATATTTTTTGGTGTATGGATAATATTACACTGTCTCGTCTTCAGCCTAGCATTCCTCAACTTTTTCTTCAACGATAATCTTAACAATGCACGGACCCAATTTGGCATCACTTATCCAATTGCCCGTTCAGCTGCACTTGTTCTCCACGTAGACGCAAGCATGATATTGTTTCCTGTCTGTCGCAACCTTGTCTCACTTTTGAGAAATACTTCGCTCAATAACGTCATTCCGTTTGACAAAAACATAACATTCCACAAAGCAATCGGGTGGTCTATCTTATTCTTTAGTATCGTCCACACTGCAGCACATTGGGTTAATTTTGCTCGCATAGCGATAGCTTCGAATGGCGGGATAGTACTTTGGCTCAAGTTAAACTTCCTCACCGGTCCAGGCGCTACCGGATATGTCATGTTAATTTGTTTGTTGATTATGGTCTACACGGCTTTGGAGAAGAAACGACGTGCCCATTTCAATCGGTTTTGGTATTTGCATCATCTGTTCATCCCATTCTTTGGTGCGTGGGCGTTTCATGGTGCGTTCTGTATGATACCAACTGACAGAGAACCAAAGTGCAAAGACATAGCTGTGTTCTGGAAGTACTGGATTGCATCCGGTGCTATATATATTGGCGAGCGCATCCTGCGAGAAGTACGCTCCAAGTCACCAACGTATGTCTCAAAGGTGATCATGCATCCATCTAAAGTATTAGAGATACAAATTAAGAAGGAAGGGATCAGGACTCAGGCAGGACAGTACGTGTTCATCAACTGTCCAGAAGTATCTCGGTGGGAGTGGCATCCATTTACTCTAACTTCCGCGCCTGAAGAAGAATATATCTCTTTACATATACGCATAGTCGGCGATTTTACCGAAGCACTAGCCAAGGCCTTGGGATGCGACCTCAAGGAAAAGCAGTCAAAGGATAATAAACGAGGCTTATCCGCTGTCGATATTTCAGTTAATAATCCCGCATTGCAAAAGACGATCCTCGTTGATGGTCCATTTGGAAGTGCATCGGAGGACGTGTTCAAATTTGAGGTTGCTATACTTGTTGGAGCCGGTATTGGTGTGACACCATTCGCTAGTATTCTAAAAAGTATCTGGTATGACAATTTTCAGTTGCAATGAATTTCCATTTGTTTTAACTTTTATATTGTGTTAACACGTGGCCCTCAATTTTCAGGTACCGCGTCAATTACCCAAAGGACTCTACGAAACTTCGGAAAGCATACTTTTTCTGGATCTGTCGTGACTATAAAGTATGTTGATATAAACATAATGTCGTCTTGTGGGCACTAAATAACTAGCTTGGAACAATCTCTAACAGTAACTGTCGTTGCTACTAATCAATTCTAGGCGTTCGAATGGTTTCAATCTTTGTTGGCAGCCATAGAGGAACAAGATCTGAACCAGTTTATTGAAATTCAAATATACCTGACCGGTCGCTTATCGGAAGCAGACATTGGAAACATCATGATGAATGATGATGGAAATATCGTAGATACCATCACTGGCCTACGTGCGCCAACTCATTATGGGCGCCCTGATTGGGATAAGATATTCACCAACATGAGGGATTTGTATCCAGCAACGGATATTGGAGTATTCTTCTGTGGGCCAAAACCGTTGGGGAAGGCTTTGCATACCAAGTGCAATTTATGGAGCCAAGGGTTTGAGGGCGGAACGAGGTTTTATTATGGGAAAGGTATGTATTTAGTTATGGCTTGTTCTCTCCTCCCCGCTTTGCATAAGAACTTACGTTATAACTTCACATTTTTATACAGAAAACTTTTAGAGATTAAACGGAGAATACAAACATTATTCACTAGACGGTTCATGAATGAAGGCGTTTTGTGTTGATTAGATTTATAAGACATTTGCTCGAGTAGTAGATTCTGACCTATGTAATCATAGAGTGATTATTTATGTACAAAAGACCTAAAATGAAAAGAATCAGCTGCTTGATACAGAATCCTTTTATATTATGACTTTCCATAGTTGGTTGTATTTATTAATTGACATCGCACTGTAAAAAGTTTCAGAGAACTAAAATATATAATTTGTCTTTAAGGTCACGCTTTTTTCTCGATGTTACACAAATTGATAGCATAAACAGCGCGTGTTAATTTTTTGTTGTTGTGAATAAAAGTTGTTCAACAACTGACGCATTTCGGAAGAGCGACAGATGACGGAAATGGATGTCTGAAAAAGTGTAAAGCTACCAAATGCAAATGGCCTTGAGCACTTTGAGGATGACAAAGTCAAAATACAAAGTTTGGCAATGTGGAAATTGTCCCTTAGTCGCCTAACAACAACCCAAACGGCTTGCCAGAGAAGAAAGATAAGAGTGATGAATCTCGTTTCTGTCTACTTCAGAATGATGCTCACAAACGGTCTGGTGCTGGCCAAAAGAAAAATACGTCTTGTTCCAATTCAATCAATTCCCGCTAACCATTCAAACGTAAGACGCGGATTTCTACGCATAAAACTTGCGCATTCGACCGGAAGGCTCAAGCCATACGGAATATAAACAGGTTAAAGGGCGTTGTATGATAGAACATAGAGATAATTGGATATGAATAAGTGCTGGTACTTTGTCATGTCTGCTAATGCGTCAGAGAAAAACGAAAATTCCAGGCAAATTTTTAACCCGTTAAGATGACAAATTTACAATATTAGACGATTTAAATTGGCTGAACGACTCGCATGAACCATGAAGCTTGATCCAATCGAGCATGGTTAGGATTTTTTCTGCATACAAGTTTGTATTCATACCATATCGATCGAACATTGAAAAGTTCAAGCTGTAATTAAGAGTAAAGACAATCCAATGCGATATTAAAGTTAATAGCTTTTTTTCTACAAGTTTAATAATAAGCTGTGCTTTATATAGAAGGAGTACACTATACAATCAACCCATATTACATTGCTACTCGATACAAGCGTTGTCTGTCTAGTTAATTTAGAATTCTGGCACAGCCAACATGTATATGGTATATACGCGGTAACAATAATATCCATGCTAACTGCGATTGACGGCATCATGGCATTTGATCCATTACCATTTGCTCGTCGGTACAATAAGTATAGCGGCCCAGATAACTTTTATTCATGGTGGTCGGAAATGGTTAGCCCGCTTGTCGAAAAAGATTGGCAAGAGTTTTCCATAATCTGAGAAAGGCACGAAGCTTCTATTTAATCATGATTTCAAGAATGCTGATTTACATGTTGTGTTGTGTTGTTTTCTATATTATTCCGTTATCGTTCCGTCTTTATATTACAAACCAGAGAGAACACTGATGATTGCAGCCAAGATTGTTAGAGTCAAGCCACCTCTTATGCCATTAGCATCTGCTGAAAGCGCATTAACTACAACCACATCGGCACAACCGTATTGAGTTACGCTTCCATCAAATGACTTGTATACTCCTTGGAGCACACCAACGGTGCCTTCGGTGATATTGGCTGCCCGACATGAAATCGGGATCTGGATAATTTCATCTTTGTTGTTTGTTGTTTTCACATATGGTGCTACTGATTTGGCATAAATATGAGTTATAGAAGACGTTAGTCAGAGAATTGGGAGTATATAGCAATAAACACCCGTTTGTGGTAACGGAATGCTTTTTTACCTGAAATATTAACGAATGGTCCAGCTGCGGTTGGCGCAAAAAAGATGGTCATTGAACCGGCAAGTTCAATTCTAATTTTGACTGTATCATCTGCATGATGTTATGACGGGTCAGTAAGATATTCAAAATCTCAGTATTCTACTTCCCATATATACCCTCCATTCCTTTACGTACTCAATGCAAGCTGGTTCGGGTCTCCGACAGTGTCAACTCCACCACATGGAGCCTGTCCGACTGAGTGTTCCTCAGAGCCTCGTCCTAACGGGTGTTTGATGTCAAAAAATGCAAAAGCGAGGGAAATGAAAAGGCTGAAAATGATGAGAATTTTAAAGTGATTCATAAGGAATGTATTGATTATATCAAGGGATGTCGAATGTGTATTGAGCGTGTATTAATGATATGATATAATCTCTGAGAACACACGCTTGTTACTTATGCGCAAGCGCATTGGGTTTGGAAAAGTAAGCTGAGAATGAGTGTTTCTATATTACAACGAGCAGCCGAAATATATATAAATATAGGCGACAAAGAATTTTTAATAATTTTCCGAGCGTACCACAATTAATGGTAGTGGAACAATCTATTAATAGTCTCCGATAGGTGTCTTGGTTTACCGTCACTATCTATTACTTTGTCCATTGTTTTGTTCTCGATGTTTCTTTGTAGAGCGGTTACGTCGTTCCCTATTACTGGAACTTTGTTGATAAAGGACATTGATTATGATGAGTGGCCTAATTTAAGCGCATGCATTAATTTGAATGTTGTCATTTTACACTACGTACTTTCTTTTAGCGGTCAGTAATATCGTAATACTTTTGTATAAACAGAGAAAGCCTAATCCTTACATGGTATACAACCTTCAGGATTAACTGTACTGTTCATAACACTTGTTTTTATAAAAATCTAAACCAATGCGTCATAATCATCAAACGACAAGTATTGCCACTACTCTGTCCTCATATACAAGCAATAATAAGGTCTGAAAGGCTACGTTGATTCATGCGGATAGGCTTATATTGATGCGTGGTCACTCACGTCGTTTGGGTACTTTTTTGTCCTAATTATCTCGCGACTGGAAATTTTTAAGAACTTTTACGAAACGAATTGAACTGGTAAACGACCATAGAGAACTTCCGAGTGCTAGTTATCATTGGAATCTACGATGTACTTTAGGTACAGTATACATGACATCTCGAATCCATAATTTTAATAAACATTAGAATTTTAGTGAGTGAGGGAATTGACCTTTAGAGAGCGAAAATCTAGAGCGCAGATAGTCTCCGAGATGAGGAGCTTTCGCTACAGCCTCGATAATTGGTTTATCGACAGCCTTTTGTTTAGCAGCCTTTGTCTCAGGATAGACCTTTTTCTTCTTCTATAATTATAATAATATATTAACTTCGTTGTTCTCGGAACGAATGATGAGCATAATTGAATTTGATGAGAACGATACCTTGTCATCGCCAAAGAACTCTCCCTCAGCCGTACTAGACCCGGCTTTCTCGCGTTTGAAGAACTGATCATCTAAGCCATCAAGCTACAATAACGAAAAAATTGCAATGTAACCAATATTTAAATATCAAACTTGGTCAACTGCTAATTTCACAATCCCATCAAATTACAGAACGGTCCATACCTGAACCGCTTTAATATCAATTTTTGTTGACGTAGCAACAACAAAAGCCTGATTCACTCTCCTCAATGGTACACCGTTGAATTTATATGGTCCAGTTACCAACAACAAGCCCGATGTCAATTGCTTTAAAAACACAACCCTCTTTCCCCTGAATCGTCCTGCCAGCAAAATCAGAACCGACCCTGGTGTGATACTTTGTCTTAACTTTGTTGGCTTTGCAGTTTTCCTGCTAATCTTTGGTTTCGATACATCCTCAGCTGGATAGTACTTAGGCGCTTTTTCCAATGGAATAATTCTTGTTTCGCCATTTTTTGGCCCGCCAATTTTGACCGTCTTAAACTTTTCAACTTCAGGTTTTTCAGCAGGTTTAATTGCGGTTCTCTTGCGTTTATGGAGAGCTTTCTTTCTGTACGTAGCTGATCGAGAATAACGAGGAATTCCCGGGACGAGGAAGGTGTTACGCGAAGAGTGAGCCATCTCGAGGAATCAGCTGCCACTAGAAGTATACGTAAAGGAAGCCACGTTAATATCGTTGAATTATTAATAAGGAAATTCGACTAAAATAAGCGAGGGAGACAGGAAAAAGACACAAATATATACGAAAACTTAAAAATAGGCAATGGGTCAAGAATATATTGACGTTCGCTAAACTAAATTGATTGAGATATCAATAACCATCATAGTCAATGATGATCAACACAATAAGGTGAGGTGTTTCATTCTTTGCTTTTCGTTCTCTCGTTTTAATCTGTTGTAAGCAAACCATGCTCTATTCAGTTAAATTCCATCCATAGTCGAGTCTATACATTTACAGTATTTTCTGGTCAATTGATCTCGAATTCACATAACGCTCACATCGCGGTTCTATCCTATATATCTTTGCCTGTCAACCCTGCTTTAGCTTCTCTTGTCTTTAATGTTAGAACTTTCGCCTTAATATTGTCTCCCATTAGCTCCCAACATACCAAGACTTGGCGCTTGCGGATGGTATGAAAGAGGAGGGAAAAATCATGAAAATTTTTTACGGAATTAAATTTGGATGTTACGTTACACGACCGATCAAAAATTTTTAGTATATTAGATCTTTTTTTGCTCTTTTTGAACAGAATTTGCAAGTGTTAGAAAAATAACATGGCAGACTATGATTTGACACCGCGTATGATACCGTATCTGGATAGACACCTTGTATTTCCGTTGCTAGAGTTTCTACAATTAAATGAGGTGTGTGTCAAATTCAGACAATTCGAAATGATTTATTTATTGGTTTTCAAGATGCTTGTTACAACTTGTTATTCTTCAAGATTTACCCTGCAAAGGACTTGTACAAGGCAAAATATGATCTCTTGGCTAAGACGAATATGGTTGATTTTATAGCTGATTTGCACAAGAGAATCAACGAAACAGAGGAGACACCAGAAGGTATCTCATTTTAAAGAATGTTTTGTTACTTGATCAAAAAGGCGTCAGCTTTAATGTGGATTTTCTTTCACCAGAGTTCAGATGTGCTCGCATTTGAGCCGATCTATTTATTCTCTGATACTCAAGCGCGTACTTCTTTCTCATTCAGAATTCACAAGAAAACGTGAAGAAGTTTTACAAACTCTACAAGAATTCCAATCAGAAGCTCAGAAGGTCCTTGATATAATTGAAAATCCCGAAGTACTGGCTAATCTTCGGCAGGATAAACTTCAAAATTTGCATTATTTGGAAAAAAATTTTGGGGTATGGTTTCACGACAATGGAAATAACAGAAACTACTTGGCAGACGATAAAAATTAACGATGGGTTCTTTAATGTATGTCTTATAAATCAGTTGACCGAGGAAATGGCCAATACTTTATATCAGCTTGCTCAGTTTCAATACAATTGTGGAAACTATGGCGGCGCATCAGACATGTTATATCACTTTCGAATTCTGGTTAGTCAAATCAACGATCCGATCTAAATTTTCGCAAATAAATAGGCTGCGGAACTACTATTTAATAATAAGCATTTTACCATCTACGTTTCGTTATATCGTCCACTATTTGAGCGTATTCTAACGCGATTTTGCAATCTGGATAGTCAACAGACAACGAATTAAATCTTTCAGCATTATGGGGAAAGCTAGCCTCAGATATATTGGACGTAAACTGGGAAGCTGCTCTTGAGGAATTGCAGAGACTAAGGGAGACGATTGATTCAAGGGTAAGCCTAGGACGTATTTTGATATCACAACAACTCCCTATACAATGTATCTTATTAACACTTTCAATGGTAGCCCGTTGTCTCCCCCTTACATCAACTTCAACAACGAACCTGGTTCATCCATTGGTCAATTTTTGTCTTTTTCAACCATCCGAAAGGCCGCGACGACATAATTGATCTATTTCTCCAAACTCAGTACATCAACACTATCCAAACGTCATGTCCTTGGATTCTTCGTTACCTCACCACCGCAGTGGTAACAAATAAACGCCGCAAGAACATTCTCAAAGACCTAATCAAAATTATCCAACAAGAATCATATGAATACAGAGATCCTATAACAGAATTCATCGAGTCTTTGTATATTAAGTTTGATTTCGAAGGAGCACAGAAAAAATTGAAAGAATGTGAAGAAGTATTGCGAAGCGATTTCTTCCTAGTCGCTACGAAAAACGATTTTATTGAAAATGCGAGATATTTGATATCAGAGACCTATTGTAGAATACATTTGAAAATTGATATTAGGTGAGGGACACCTAGGGAGAAGTGCTGTACACCTATATGAATTTTTTATACGGAATTGTTATGGTTTGGGACACTATGAATTGTCTGCCCAGTTATTTATGTTCCTTTCTTTATATTAACAGCGGACTGTCGAAAACGCTCAATCTCTCGCCCGAAGCAGGCGAGAAGTGGATTGTGAACTTGATCCGTGATACACGTGTTGACGCCAAAATCGATTTCAAGGAGGTAATTAGATGATTAATGGTGGCAATATATAAATAGATAAATGTTTGCACAACTTTGGATACTCAGTTATGATTTTGTTATTCCAACTCCACAAATCTAACACGTTTTCTTTATTGAATGCATTCAGAATACTGTAGTTATGAACAAAATTCATACACCAATTTGTCAGCAAGTAATTGAACGAACTAGAGGGCTATCATTTCGATCTCAGGTGCTAGCCTCAACTATCGAAAAACATGAAGCACAGAATGCGGCTGCGCTTGCTGAGGCTGTCATAGAATAAAATAATAAAACTAGCTTGGCTAATGAAAATTTATGACAGAGTAAGTGTCATACTGTAAAGTAGGAGAAGTGTGATTGAAAAAGAATACATCTCGAACCTCTTTCGTATCGTGAAAGCCAATGCAGATCGTTAACATAGGATAGGATGAGGATATTGGCTTGACATTTTTAAAGTAATCTCGTTGAACTTGCCAAGTTTATAGACATATATGCGGCAGTAAACTTTGTAAGGAACTCATTGACAATTTATTAGTATAAATATTCAGTGTATTAAAATTAATTTTTTAAATTTCTATAAACAAAATTACGTTACAATCTAGTACGGACCAAAGAATCTCAATACTTGATTTGCGTGAACTTCGCTATACAATTTCATTGCATCGCTCATTTCTGCAAACAATCGCTTAATTAATTCGCTTTCATTTGCTTCCAAAGGTGGATCGTCAAACATGCTCCGTGCTTTTCTTATCTTGTTCTTGAATACGTTCGAATTGTCATCCCGCTGTTCCGTCACAAATAATTAATAGATTAAATTTATTGCCAAAACTAGGCTAAACTGTGTTGGGAAGGCTTACCGGTGAAGTGAGATCATCCAATAAAGTACACCACTCTTGGGAATAAAGGAGGATAATGTCAGAACCACTCAAATGAAGAAAGGTTATAAGATCCAGAAACATTTCCCAATATGCTATGCCCTTTGGCTGAAAAAAAGATTATTTGAGCGCGAGAAAGTTGGGCCAAGCGCAAAATTAAGACGTAAGTTCACTTACCTCGACATCCCTACCCACAATATTGGATGTCAGCTGCCTTTTCATTACAGGCCATATAGTATTCCAGAACCGTCTCTCTGCCATTGCCAAAGAGGTTGCAAGTCGTCGATGTAATCTGGGTGCAGCGATACTTTTGCTTTCATCGGTGCGCTGCGAAGCTTGAGCACAGAGTATTGTCCAAGTCTTAATAAGAATGAAAGCTTGATATGTTTGTTCCCCAGAAGGAGTATCGAGGTAGCTCTGATCCGGGTTAAGAATCTCGTTAAATGGCGATTGCAATGCATTAGATAAGAGTTCGGCAATGTTATCTTGAAAGTCAAATATTGTAGTGATTAGACCGCTGTTGTCTAGTTTTAGCATAGCCAAGAGAATCCAATTGAGAAGTCTTGTTCTTCGGACGTCTACCGACTTTGTGACAAAAACAAAAAAAGCAAAATATGTACGTTATCGACACAACAAAGTCATCAGTGAAAACAATAAAAACAAAGCAGAACTACTACCTTTTGCCACAAGAAAATTTTTTTCAAGAGATCATATTTGTTATTGCACATAGCTACAATTAATTGACTTGTACAAATTCCAATATTGAATTCTCTCTTTGAATATTGTTTGGTAACTAGTGGATTCTCCAAAAAGTTTATACAATCGTCAAAGATGCTGTCAGCTACGTTCACGAAATATGGCCTTCTTTGGATGTCGTCTGATTCGTTGACAGACTTGAACTCTAACGATCGAAAACGTGGACAACTGGATGGTTGCAAATCCCATAGTATAAGCTTAGGTAAAGTGTATAGATATTAGTTATAACTGTCTTGGGTATATCTGACGAAGACTCAGGTTCTCTGCTTACCTGAAGTAGAATCATAAACGTATTTATATGCATGCGGTACTTTCCAGTTCTAAGAGCATATTTCAGTTCTTCTATCAATATCTCGCCAAATGGATTAACGACGTCCAAGTTCGCTTCTTCTGCAGCCAAGTTATAAGCGGACAAAAGTTTCACCATAACTTCAACAGTAGTTGTACACTTGTGAATCGCATGCCGTAACAAAGTTCTCACATGAAACACTAAACTCTGATACGGAAATTTATGTTAATATTAAAAGCGGTATCGTCGGGATTGAGTAAAATAAGGAACATACCTTCGCATTGATGGGGTTATTTCTTAATATGATTGCAGCCATGTTCAAGACAGGGTTTACATCCCAGTCTGAACGTTTCCAATCACCGGTATGTTTTGACAATTTAGTAAAGAACGTTCCTAAATCTGTTACGGGCGTTAAGACATGTTGATACCAACATAATAAGGAACAAAAACTCATTCTACAGCGTGTATGTCGTACCATTCAAAAGTTGTTCGCTGTAGGGCTTACTATAGACAGACTCGACGTATTTGTTTACGTTGAACAGAATCGTGGAAAAGACTCTGCGATTAGTTAGCTTGAATAATTGATTCATAACGTCTCTAATAGGCTGTTCTTTCAAATAAACGGGCCCATTGCCTTCATCTTCCGAAGATATAATTTCATTACCAATAACAATGCGGAGGACCCAAAACATATCAAGTTCCGTATTGCTGCTGTCAGCTACTGCCTGATTCTATAAAATTGATAGAGCCAACGGCGCCATAATTATATGAATGACCGAAAACATCAATCCAGTTGTATAAAAACCTAGTCAATTGAAACACGTACTTTCAAAATCAGCACAAACAAGCCATTTTTAGAAAACCTGAGAAAGGCTGCTTTCAAGAATGACTTGGCACTCTGCAGGATCTCATTTTGAGGATCATTCCTCAGCATAGTCATAAGCTTTCCCAACGTTATAATCTGTTTTCCTAGGATAGTTACAGTCAACATTGGAGCTCTTTTTAATAGACAAACGCACAGCTCTATTATCAGCTGTTTATTCTCCTGGCTTATATCTCGTATTAAAAGTTCTGACGTTCTTTTCATAGCTGTGACTAACAACTCTTCCAGGTGCTTACTTTCCTTGTCATCAATTTTATGCTATTGGAAAGAAGATGATTAATTGATGATGGCATTTAAAGAGAACCATCCGACTTGACACTCACCTTGTAGACAATTATAAGTATCAACTCGAGGAAAATTTTAAGCATTATGTGATTAAGACTTGCCAGATCAACAGATGAACAAAACATTTTCAAGATAATATCTACAAAGTATCCGCCGACTAGTGGTTCATCGGTTTCAGCTGCAGTTCGACTCTCGTCAGTAAGTTCGTTTTCTTTCTGAAGATAAATTGGTGTATCCATGACCTTCTTAAGGTTGCTCAGTATTGATAGCATCCGCGTGTTTTGTGAGAAATTATCAGGGATATACTCAAACTCGCTGTGCAATATATAAATTTCTCCGTTGACAGCATCTTGTTGTACTTCAGCGAATCCAAGACATGTTGCAACTACTTGTTTAAGTTTCATAAGGCGTTCTACAGATATTTCAATACCGTTTCCAAGCATTTGTAAAGATAAATTGAGCAAGAGAACCTAAATGCATAATCAAAGTATGTGAATGTCAAATGATATTATAAATGGATAGACAAGGCCAAACAACTATGAGGTTTCGCCAAACCTTTAGGTTATCACTTTCAGCAACCTTCTGTGCGTCAGTTATGTCTCCATCTTGAAACCGCTTTAATCCAATCACTAGAATACTATCTGGCCTCATATAACTTTCCTACAATCATATCATTAAACTATTCTTAGACGATTTGTAAACAAGTAATCATTCTAAAAGGCTGCTGCATACCAGAATATCTTCCGTTGATACAGCCCCGACGCCGTCACTTTCCCCAAGAGCTTTTAATAATATGTCCCATTCAATTACTAAAATAAAAGGTCATCGTTAGAATTAATCAATTACATCAAATATATATAATTATGTAGCTCACCTTGCCATGCTGGAAACTTCCCGTTGAATCTAACCATAAACTTGGTTAGAATCATTCGTTCCCTATCGTTCGCAGATTCAAAATATCCTTGCCAACATTTTAACGCCAAGCGTATGTGCGTCGGTTGCATTGATCTTATGTACGTACTCGCTTTTGTTCTCACAAATTCCTAAAATTAGTGCATGATTTAGAATGTTAGAAAAGAATGGTTATATCATTTTCTTATAAAAGTAAACATATTTTACAAACCTCTTGATCCCATAAACAAGCGACAAAGTAACTAAAAACAGGCCCCAACGAAGCAAAAAGGCCGGCATATTGCACATCAACTTTCTCGTCCAATTTTGAGAAGAGACCGTAAAGATTATCGAGGGCCTTGTATCTATTGCAAAATAGAAATGTCTGAGAGCATGAAGCATTTCATAACTCAAAATATGCTCCAACGACATACCTTACTTCCCAATTAGTATGTTCAAAAAGATTACTAACGAAGCTAACGAAACGACGCGTATCCAGCCAGACCAATTTCATTAACATTTTCATATTGTACTCTGACAATACATCATAGCATGGTGTTAATGTTTCCCATACACTGTTCGCAAAATGGCATAAGTATTAAGAATAATCTCACGTTTAATAAACATCATACGCATCTTACCTTGGTAATAGTGTTGATACACAATTAAGCATAAAGTCATCTTTATTATAAACTAAACCAGCCCGATTAAACAATCCCCAAAATGTCTTCACAATATCATCACGTAAGCCGAGCTTATCAAAAGTTAAATATCGGAACAAAAATTGTATTAATGGTGCATCTTCGGTAAGATTGGCTCCAGGTGTTGGATCGGGTAATGTTGATAGCCTCTTTTGTACGCTACAAGCCATATAATAAGTCAGCTGGGCTATACGTTTCTAGATATAAATCAAGTAAATTACATACCTTGTACTACTCGCGGATGCCATTGCAATATTCAATTCCGAAATAAAATCTAAAGAACAAGCATATGCATATAATGTCAAGGCCAAAGTCGTTTTGATAAACTGCCTTGCACTATGTAATAAAAAAGTTTAGTTAGAACCGATTGATGGATAAGCTCCAATAAAATTTAACGCGTCTTACACTTGAATATCTCTGCCTTCCCCATCATTCTGAATCTTGCTAATACTCTCAACGGCCGCGTTATTCGTAGCTGTCACCAATTGTACTATTTTTCCACGGTTAATAAGTGCTCCGTATCCGCGCAATACTTGATACCACATTAGCTTTAAGTAAAGTGCATACTGGCCAAGTGGAGGTTTCGTATTAGCCAGATAGGGAAAAAAGTCCGAAAATATCGATTCAGGAAGACCAACACTACAGTTGGAAGTAACGTCAATTTTGATGTCCGGAAATTACTGAAAAGTTGACAGATGCTTACCCTCCGCGAATAAGTACTTCCATCCAAGCTAAGGCCGACTTGATGGAAGATACATTTTGTTCCACAAATAATCGTGTAAGCAATTGGAACGGTTCGGAAAAATCTGTTGTGATTGTGTCGGGAGCCAATAGTTGTGACGTTCTCTCACTTCCACTCTCCCTACGTGTGCTTGCTCTAGTCGAAAAAACTTTCTGTAACGCTTTCAGATCTACAAAAACCTAATCAAGAATATTGTTGGTAAACTCAAGAAGACTCTGAAAAAAGAATATATTTTGAGCTTACGTTTTCAGGTGGCAGATTTTTGAAAATTTGATGAACTTGAATAAACCATTGGTTCATAATAGAATCCAATGACGAGAAGAGAACACCAGAGTTGCCAAGCTTCACGATTAATTTCATAACTCTTTCTTGCTTATCCATTATCCCACCCTGGAAAATTTTAATTTACCATTATATCAAGTGACAATGTGCATTTGTAAATAGTACGGATCCATACCTTTATGCTGATACCTTGTACAATACTAGGGTGCGTCTCTTCCACACTCAACAACTGATTGTAAACTATATCACAGAACAATCTAGGGTTCATATCATGAACAATATTCATCCACCCAAGGATATACTTCTCTTTCAGCATCTTTCTGGATTTTACGTATACACCACCGCCAGCGTTTACATGGCTTGATGTACGGCGCTGATGTGCAAATTGATCATCGTCCATCTCATCCCGAACCCCCCTTCGAAACTCTAAGGACTCTTCGGCAATAATGATTAACTTCTCATCTTCCTGACAAATCCAGACAATGATTGCCGCGATGAGTCGTTCCAATGTATACTTTGATAAAAATGGATCAGGCCAACATCTTTTTGTCAATAGAAGCATACCGCATTCATTAATCGCTATATTAATATCAGAAAGACATACTGATATAGCAGAAATCAATGATTCAACATGCGGGGAGCATTCAATTGCAAAAGGTAAAGGAAAAATACACTCTGTTTCAGCTGCTGAATCGTTGTCAAAAAAAATGACAGGAAGTCCATCAATCCTCTCTATAAACCCGAAATTAGCCATTTGCTGAATGAAGACCTCCACTGTGTATGTTCCTTTAAATGATAAGTTATTCCTCAACCATTTGACCATTTCTCCGGACCAAATAACACCGGATGGACTATTATTAACTATTTGTTCAGGATGCATAGGTGCAAGCATATTCACGCTCAACCGGTTGCTGTTATCATCTTGTAAATCTATAGTAATATTATGCTTCATCAAAGCCGCTAAATGTCCAATATAATCTTCAGCCGAGAGTATCTGACTAGGATATACGTCAAAAACGTCCCAAAACTCTTGTGACAGTGGAGAGAGAGGAGGTTTCATTTTTTCAAGATAAGACTCGTATCGTTTAATGGTTTCTTGGAGTTCAAACTGATCAAACTGATCTGTTCTTGGTGAAAGTGGATTCGCAAAGTTCCCTCTCACAAACAAGCAACCTGCCAGTATACCATTCCTTAAGATATTATCCTGCATGGTCAATATAGATAGCATGACAGAAATTTCCTCGACACTGTAAGATGGGATAACGTCGAGAGGAACGAGAATATTTCCGTAGTAAGAAAGAAAACTATGTCTCAGCTCCTCGTGTTCTATTACTGCATCAGCTTCACTCATTGCAGACGGTTGACATAGTGATACAGCCTGACCAGCAGACAGTAGACACTGGATATGAGTAAATCTATTGCAAGATTTACATCGGTATCCTTGGTACATTACTCCCCATAATGGCTTATGGCATACCAGGCACAAAACTAAAGTGAATAAGTTGACCAAAACAAGCTGATGTCCACATACTGTTCTTACAGTCTGCATGCTTTCGGGCTGACTGCGAAAATATTGCCTGCGCGGAGACGCTACAACGTCACAAAATTGTGGTGTTGACAGTTTGTGTATTCCTGACTGTAAAAGATACTCTCCAACAATACCACCATCCGCCATATTATAGCACGTAAAATGAAAGTTAACGTGGCAGCCCCCACATTTAAGACCAAAGTCATACACTGGCTTGAAACATTGTATACAGCAATTTGGATTTTCTGTTGGCAGAAATTGTCCATGAGTTTCCAATAATGACGTCCTTCTTGGAACAGTGAATGATTTGTGTTTACTGGCATTCATAGTTTCATTTTCTTTTGGAAATATATGCGATAAAAATCTGTGTAAAGCATCATCATTCTTCATTATTTCCGAAGGATTTGTTGGGGCACCACCCAATTTAGCGGCCATGTCGTCTGCGTAATTTATTTGCGGAAGTGGCTCTCCCACAGCTGGATGTCCAGTGCTATTGTTCCAGAAAAAAAACAGTACGTTAATGGCTTGCTGTCTGCAATCTTCGTCACCTTGGGCAATAATCTCAATAATATCATAGTAAAGATCTGGCTTGTGTTCGATCATTATCCCTAATGTCTGATGCATACGATAAATCGTCTCGAGCGTTGATTTCTGTACATTTATATTTTGCAGCATTGAATACAAAAGCGGCGTGAAGAGTGAATCGATGTAATGTTCATCCATGCCAGACTCCCCCGAATAAGAAGCAAATATGTATGGAGATGATCGTTGACTGGTAAAAGATGGAGCTCTTGCCTCAGACAATATAGGTCCGTGATTGTCATCAAAGCTTGTTTTATCGGATGACTGAACGTTAATAGTGGGAGTTTTAGTGTCTGCCGGATCAATTATGATCTGTATGTTACTGAGATTAACATCTTTATCTGCAAAGAATTGGTAGGTCTCAGTTACATCTCAAAAATTTGTTAGAGACTAAACTAAATGTGGACGCAATTCTCTTACCATCTGCTATTTTAACCTTTCGCGCACGCGGTGGACTAAGATCTTCATACACTCTATTATCCATTACAGTGGGCCTCGACGTCTGACCTTTGCAAGCCATAAGTTGTGGGATAAGTGAAGTGGCATAGAAGGTCAACAATTTGGACAGCATTCCTTCCGAAAAGTAGACAAACCCAGCCATCATCGTCGTCCCAAGTTCGTATAGCCATTTTGGAGAATACGGGTTCTGATCAATCAATAAGATAGCGACGTCGATTACCTCTAATTGCAGTGTGTAAGGAGGCCGAAATGGTCGCGGTGACAGATTTTTATAGCGGCAATCGTTATAAATGATGTCTGATAAAATATCCAGTATGCGATCCAGCACAGTGGATGCCTTCCCTCCGAATCTTGTTGGCGAAGGTGAGCGGGAACGATTCGGTGAATGAGTTCTTGATGAATATGGTGACTCTGGTGGAGTATTAATTGGTAAAAATCTAGTTTCCAATCAATAGTTAATCGATTAGATATATAAATTCATAACAATAGTTTATCAAATTGGTTGATTTGACTGACCTATTACCAAATTTTATATCATGCTCTGAACAAAATGATAGAACGTCTTTCAATTGATTGACTAATTCACATGTAATATCGTTGTTAAAGCTGCTGTTGTGCTGTTTGTTTACTTTCACACTCTCGCCAAATTCATATAACTCCAGGTCTTGAAACACAGACGGCGGTTTCTTCCTTTTCCTCAATTTTTTTAGAATTTCATTAATAAGTTTACGTGTTTGTTCAACTTCAGGAAGAAGAAAGTTTCCCCTTTTTTGTGATTTTCTAAGTGTTGTATTACGCTTTGATGCTACATCATTATATGAGTATCCTTCCATGATTCATACACAAGAAATAAATTTCTAATGTACAGATTAAAGTATCTGTTGTGTCTGATGTGACGCAGTAGATCTTGCCATATTAATAATCGAATTCATTGCGAAAAAACATCTTGTTGATATTAATTAACATTCATCAGATGTCTTTGACTAGGTCGATTTTAACGTTATCACATGCAACCCTTTTAAATCGCTCTTTTAATAATGGCGCAAAAGTGAGGTTTTACGTAACAAGATCCGCACAACAATTAAAAGACAAAAATGTTGATGAAAAAAAGTTGACAGATCCATCTACATCTATGGCATCAGCGTTCCATAACATGTTTGATGACTCGGCCACTCGATCCGTTACTCTTGTAAAGCAGATCAGAGATGATGGGTTTTTACTATCAAGTAATGTACGATTGTTTGGCCCAGTGATTTTGTTAAATGGGGATGTATTCCTATGGGACGTTCCACAAAATAGCAAATTGTCTGATGAATGGAACGTCGATTTTATGAAAATATTCGAAGTGATTGTGCCCAAACCTGGTAAGTTTCGTTCTACATAATTTAGATATCAGCTTATAACATCCGGACGGCTAATGACGTGGTTGCCATGTAAGAGCTATTAATCGTTGGAACGGGCAAGTCAATCGTTCCAATTGCTCCAAAGATCAGACAATATATCCATAAATTGGGCATGCAGATTGAAATACTGGATACTGTAAGCGTTATACTTGAATGAAAATTTTCTTTTGAATTGATTATCTCGGTGATAGCAAATCAATTTCTATCTAGAAAAACGCGTCGTCAACCTTCAACGTTCTTACTGAGGAAGGACGCAGAGTAGCAGCAGCATTATTACCATTAAAGCCAACAAGCGCCAGAACTGGTAAGGCGCTTTGATCTTATGGATTATTCGTCTTAAAAGTTGAACAGTCATAAGAAGATTGTAATGATGAAAGCAGGTAAAAAAAATTTTATTCAATCACTTACATAAAATCGTTTCTATTTGCTTTACCAAAAGATATGCACTGATATTATGTATTCTTTCTCTATTTCTGCTGTAAACATTAAATAAACGGCATGCATGACATGTTCAGTTTACACATGCCCTAACTATACTACTATGGCTCGTAACACGATTCAATATTTGTTTAACGAGTTATAATGAGCCCCTAGTCCATACATATACTTGTGATATGAAAGAAAAATTGGTTCTTTATCTCGAAACTCGTCATCTGAAAATTTCAACAAAGGAGCACCGACTTGTACTACATGAATAGGGATTTTGTACAGTTTTGCAATCGCTGAAATCTAACAAAATTTAATTCATGTCAGATATATACCAGTCAGTTGTCTGATTATGCGTATCATACCTCTAGATCTCCACCCCAGACTGCTGTGTTTTCTATTCCATTGCAATACTCTTCGAATTGTTCTAACAGATTAACGATTGTTAAATAGTTGTGAAATAAAATATTGCACTTTAAGTTTTTCTTTAAAATTACCTTTGCTGCAAATTTCCCCCGTTTGTGATGCCAAGTATGGTAGAAAATCGTCAGAATTTTCGCGCATATATGCCGCCACTTTTCCCCGAAGTTGTTTGTAATCGATCTGTCAAGAAAGAGAAAATGGATCAAGCTTGAAGATAAAAAAACTTTAAATCAGAAAACTACTTACAGGAATATTGTGTTGTAAAAGCAGCTGATCTGAAATTGCATTATACAAGCTGTTAAGATAGAATATTGGATTAATATCAGCGAGATTAGAAAATAAATTAAACCAATAAATAACATTTTAACGCCTACCAGTGGCCATTTGGAGCAATCTACGCGTCGGATCCAATATATAAAGGATTGTTATACTACATATAATTCTCAATCACATAATCATTTGGTATTAATCACATTAATCACCTCTTTAATAGTTAATCCCATGCTTTTTGTTAATTCTGCCATGGCATTTTTCTCAATTTCTTGTTTATTCACCTGGTCAGCTGCTTCGTCCGAATCTTGATCTTGCATTTCTAAGCGTCTGCGTTCCTATGTAGACAAGCCGATTATTTAGGTAGTTACACCATTCAATGAAAATGTGGAATGCATCTTGTGGGCATATATTGTGCATATTTAAAAACAGTATACCTGACGTCTCTGTCGACGACTTTGTTTTTTCCTTCTATCTTGCTGAGGAGGAGGTGCTGGTTGTCTTGGTGACTCTTCTACTTGCTTGGCATTTATTCTGGCCAATAGTATGTCAGTAATATCCTCATTTGATTCATCTTGATCACTGTTGTTGTCCTGTGAGCAAACAATAGTCATAAATGGAACAATGACCAACAGAAGTATGCATTGTTCAACTACAAACCTCTTTCTTCTTATCTTCATTCATGACTCCATACTTCATTTGATGTTCCTTTATTTCTTGCTTGTGTCTTTCTTGAAGATCATTTTCTAACTTTGCGACTTCAGCTTGTATTTCTTTTTTACGTTTCTTATTCCCTGCAGACTTTTTCAATGCTGTTATGCGGGATATAAGTTGTTTACGTTCATTTTTGTGTCTTGAAATTAAGTCGTCATAACTCTCTTCAATGGACGTAGAAGAGGACTTGGTTTCGTCTATAACGGAAGGATCTTGAGTATTAACTGGTGCAAACATATTAATAATAATAATGAGACTTTTTTTTATACAAGTGAAATCAAATGTACCGAGAATTTTATCAGTCACATGCACATCTAGCCGATCGATCAATTATCACTGCTGCACAGTATTATGTGAAACAGTAACAGTTTTTCATCAAATACTCGAGGCATCTTTCAAAATGGTCACTACTTATTACTTTCATTTTATGTCAATTATGTGAGTTTCCGAGAAAACTTAATATTAAACACGGAAGTCCCATAGGTTGGGCTATGTTATAGTTTATAGTTGTCTAAACCCATTTATCATTATATTTAATCGTAACTGCCATCTATAGATATCCTTAATCAATAGAGGGATTAGTAGTTCGAATATTCGCAATGTATATATCTACTTGTTTATTAGAAGGCATATGTGAATAGATTACTATAAAACAACGTTAAAAGAATGTCGTGCTGCTACGTACCTAAAGTGTCGTAGCATCTCAATATTCGTACAATAATTGTTGCATGATCACAATGTTTGTTGCTTGTGTACAATTTTGTCAGACTCGGTTGTGGGTCAAAGTATTCTCGTCTGCGGTTTTCTGATCCGGAAGAGGGCGAACAAGGACGCTTGAGGTTACCTCAAGTGGTAGTGGATATAAAACAAAAATAGACAAAAAAATCAAAATTTATTCTATGAGAATGCGAATACAGTTAATCTCTCTCTATAGTCCCATCTCTTATAGTCCCATCTCTTATAGTCCCATCTCCTATAGTCACTATCTCTCTATTACTATAGTCACCCGTTTTCCTAGTGATTTTATGTGATTACAGACATTATCTATAGTCCCATCTCCCTATAGTCACCACAAATGGGCTGCCCAAACGGTATGACTCTAGGGAGAACTTACTGCACGTTTTTGAACGGTAAGAAGCAGGAAAAAACACAAGAATAAGTATTCGGTATTATTGACAAATATAATATAATGGAGACGAAAAATGACACGGCACAGAACTATTAAAGTCACGCGTACTTCACTATGTAAAACATATCGGTTAATAACTGTCTCAGACATACAATCTTACTGTAACAACGTCATTAAATTTTACACAAAACGCCAGAAAAAAAAAGCTAGTTTTTTTGTTTATTTAGTATTCAGTTTTTTTGTTTAGTTTTTTGTTTAGTTTTTTTTTTTTAATAAATAAAAGAAAACAATAACAAACTTTTATAATAAAAAACAAAAACAAAAAAAAACAAATTGTTTTTCTTTTTTTTTTTCGGTGTTTTGTGTAAAATTTTATATACCCGCGTTTTTTTATTTTATTTTATTTTATTTTATTTTTTTTTGTCCGTATTTATTATTATACTATTTAAAATAACTTTTTTGAAGCCCGATCTCAGATAAGAAACACACTTTGGGAATTCTAAACAAACTTAACGCTTTTATACTGTTCAACACGACTATTAGACTGAATTCATTGACCTTCACTCTCAAGTCACTTATTTAGAATGTTTGCAAAACCACAGAGTCAACTAGATTCCGTCCATTAGTATTAGTTGGAGAAAAAGGAATGAGGCCAAGAGAAACTGTTTAGTAAAGGCAATGTGGAGGGAGGGTGTAATTGTTGCAATATTAATATGCGTTTGGTAGAAAATCCATTAAAAAGAAATTGTAAGCGAGTGAAAGTTACGGAGGAAGAAGAGGTGAGCATGTCTGATTGAGTTTTCTGAAGTCATCAAATCGATAGTAAAAATCCTTCATGAACGAGAGCATGTGGATAAAGAAGGGCCGCTATATATGGTTGATGAAATGCGAGAATTGCTAGAAAAACGGAAGCCTGCCTTGAAAGACTTTTTTGAACAACTTTATTTAGCAGCGCGGCAGGCGAACGGAACGATCAAACAATAGATCGTATGAAGAGACTTATGGTATTCATTTGTTATTTGCTCAATTCCAAAATTAACGCTTTCCAAATTTGAGCTTGCATATTGTTTAGACTCAGCGGGAACGAGCAATGGAGGATCGAACGATTTAGCAAATCTGGGGTAACTGCAACATCGAGGGCAGTTAATCGCCGAAAGAAAACGTCCGATGCGCACGGTCAATATGTGGAGAATGCCTTGATACAGTATTCAGAAAGCGCTCGCCTTGTAATGAACATTGATGGCTATCACGATGTTCACGTTCAGCGGCAACCTGAACTACTGATACTTCTTGGACAGCACATATGGCAACAATACTGGCGAATCCATGTCCGATGCCATTAGCGAGTTAATCGTAAACATCTAGATAGGCGATTCATCGCAAATCTGGGTGTTTCTTATCCTTACGAAGAACAAATGGATAGACTAACAATACACAGTTACAATGATGGGTTAATATCACAAAGAAGTTACCAGCACATACGTAACTCTATCCTTTTTGATTTCGTCGAAAGCAAGTTGGATCAGCGGAGGCCTTTTACGTTAAACTGCTTGCCTTTACCTTTCTTCAAGTTTTCGTTTCTTTCTTGGTTCATCGTTGGTGTTGGTGTTGGTTTTGGTGTTAATGCTCGTTTAGTAGTTATGATTTTCGTTCTTCTTGGTAAATTTCATAAGTGATTTTTTCTTTATCTAGATATTCCTCAAGAATTTTGATGTCATTCAGTTTAAAAATATACGGAGCAATTTTTTCTCCTTGCTCCTTTTTAAAATGCTTCTAATAATGCTGTAATTCTTTGGTTTTTGATGTAAATTAATTTCATATTAATATTTTTATATATAGAGGTAATCCTATATTAATCCTGTTATGGTTTATATTTGTCGTATGTAAATCCCGTATTTACAGTAGCGGTCATAAGTATCCGAACGGTTGTATCACCTAAACGTACATAATAATAACTCGTTAAATTTTCCAGACAAAAGGTTTATGACAATGCCTGATCACACGTAAAATTTCAGCTCGAGCGGATGTTTCCAGCAAATTCTCCAAACATTTGATATTTTGTTTCGAAAACGTATGGAAACATATGAAAACATATCAAAATCGCATTCGCTTATTTCGAACTTAAACTTCAAAAATTCATATCTCTACACGTTTCTAATCGATTTTCATAATCCTTTTTTCCTTTTGCTTATCTAAGCCATCTCTACATGGTTTTTGGAACATCTAGTCGAATTATGAAACATTGTTACTATAAAAGGAAACAGATGCGCATTATAACTCTTCGAGTCGTCCATGTTGCACGCTTATTTGCATTTCGTAGTAGCGATCACGCTATAATTCGCCCATAGATTATAAGCATAATTACGGCTGGTTCAAAGAATAAAAGAGAAAAAAAAAAGAATACAAAATGTTGTTAGAAAAACATCGAGATATGAATTTTTAAAGTTTTATGGTTGGCATCGCATAGAGGAATGTAGTATAGTCCGATACAAAATATCAAATGTTTGGAGAATTTGCTGGAAACATCCGCTCAAGCCGAAATTTTACGTGTGATCAGGCATATGACCGCTACTGTACATGGTTACGGGATTTACATACAAGATATTACTTGCCCCAAGCCAGTACAAAATGTAATTGAGTAATGTTTTATTTTATACTAAATAAAAAGTGTTAATTAGTTATTAAACTGGTTAGAATTCAGAGAGATAAGAGTTAATTATGTCAAGATAACTGAAAGAAACAATAATAATCCACAGCCAACTATTCAGTAAGCTTTTTTTTGTTCAAGTTGGTTTTCTAATTGAGTCCGAGGAATTTTCGATATTAAGCCTCTGGATCACGGATTTTTTCGTTCATCTTCCATAGTTCCTCGAAATTGATTGTTTCTTATAGTAATAGGCCTGTAATGTCTTCAAAATTTTTTCATGGAAAACTTAGATAGATATATATATAAGCAGTAACTTTCAATCCAAAATAATTTTACATTGAGGACACCAAGTAGTAGTAGTTGCTATTACTCTATTATCTATCTCATCTTCCACCGCCCTTTTGCCTTATGCTTCGATATGGAAAAGGATAGTCAAATTTTTCTTTGTTTTTAGCTTTTGTAAGGCTTCATTGAAGAACTTTATTTTATTTCTTTCTCAGTCTTTATTAGTGTTCTTATCCAATTCTTTTTTTATGTATTATGAGAGTTTCTGCACATCCTCAGCAACAAAATTCAGTATGCCTTTCTTCTTCATCTCATCAATTAATTTCTAAATCTTCTTTATTTTGATCACAATTAAAACATTCTTTTTTACTCATAATTTTTTATTTATTTATAGTAAATTTTTAACAAAGAAAGAGAGTAAAACAAGTATTTAAAAACAAAGAAGCCTTTTAAATGTGGCATGCTGCAACAAAACCAGACAAAGTGAACAATCTATAAATGAGGGCTGACTGTGATGTGGCTGTAAAATTGACCAAGGTGAATAATGACGTTTTGAAAAGTAAGAATGGTGCTAATGGACTTGTTAATTTTAATGCTCACTTTATCATACCAGAATGTGATGAATATAAACCATAACATGATTAATATAGGATTACCT